>JARHVA010002940.1:27500-195000 GCA_037957365.1 Torreya grandis | reverse complement strand
TGTAAGCATATTTTTTTTGCATATGGATGAATACAAAAATATACATAAGTATGTATAGGCATGTGAATTTATAGTATGTAAGGGCTTAAAAATTCTATAGTTAGAAATCAACATATATTGAATTCTTAAAATAGTCCAAAAATCATAAAAATCATAAATTTGTAAATAGGAGATCATGCTCATCCTCGTGGTAATAATTTTATGGATTTTATAATTGGAATTCATAGTGTATTTTATGATAAAAGTTTAATTTTTTTAAATCAAAACTCTTAGACTCAGTTGTGTATTGATAGGTCTAACCCTTTGGCTTGGGAATCTAACCCATATATAATCCAAATGGACTATTTTTTTAATTCAAACAAAAATAGTACGTATTCATTCTTTTCACATTGCACTAAAAATAAGATAATATATATAAAAAGGGGTATATGATTTTTCTCATGTAATTTGAAATGAATGTGTACATGTAATACCATGTATGCATTACTTTCATATTCCTAAAAGCATAAGTTTACATTTATACTATTAGTTTTATATTCTTTATATTTTAACTTCATTTTACTAAATATAAGAAATTAGGATCACTCTATTTATAATAGATTTTGTATCAAAGTTTCATGCCTTAAAATATGGGAGATATTTTTACAAAATCCAATTTGGTTAGCACTTAGGTATTTTAAGGATTTTAGTATTTAACTTATGGATTTTAGGGCATATCCCTTAAAATTGATGTATATTTTAGGCAAAAAAAGTAATTTTTAGGTTTATGTGCCTTCCTAATTTCTTGCTAAAATTTATAGAAGTCATATGTTTGTCAAAATTTAAATTTAGAAACCACTATCTTTGAAATCAAGCCAAAGTGTTGTGATTTGGGTAGTATAGCTCACATTAATGACCTATGTACATCAAATGATTCTTTGATTTATTTTCACATGTTCATCATCCCTCCCTCATCCCTAATCACACCATCCTCATCCCTCATCACCCCTAATAACTCTCTCTTTAGTTATTCATTGTCACTAATCACTCCCTTATTGAGCCTCATCATCTATAATCACTCCATCATCTCTAATCAATTCCTCATTGACCCTCACCATCACTCATCATAAATAATGATTACCTCATCATCCCACATCATCCCTACTCATTCCATCCTCAACCCTCCTAATACCTAATCACTCCCTTCAATACATTAATGGTTGGTGCAGTGACTTCCCACTTGTTCCCAATTACCTTATATTCCAATTCCATATTTTACTCACTCACAGAGTGCCCAAAGAAACTATTTTATCACTCATCTTATTTCACTCAAATAAGGAACTAAGATATATATTTTGATTCTCTTATGGGATTAATACAAACACACACACACACACACACACACACACACACACACACACACACACACACACACACACACACACACACACACACACACACACACACACACACACACACACACACACACACACACACATGCGTACACACACACACACACATATCACACACATGTGCACGCACACGCACACGCGCGCGCGCACGCACACACACACACACACACACACACACACACACACACACACACACACACACACACACACACACATAGAGTGTTCCATGCCCAAACAATGGAGAAAGTGTGTATCTAGAGACCTAGGCTAGAATAAATAGGCAAGATATTGAGAGAATGGTTGGATGAAATTGTATTAATTACATACATACATACATACATACATACATACATACATACATACATATATATATATATATATATATATATATATTTGTGTGTGTGTGTGTGTATATATATATTGGTATTTTGGCATCTAAGACACCCATTCATGTTAATTTTAATTTTGAATAGGTCCAGTATAGGCTAAAAGTGACATAAAACACCATATCTACTTATGATCAAGGTAAATGCAAATAATGGGACCGCCACACTAATACAACCCATACATATTGAAGTACATTAAATGATTTCAATTATTTGAATCTAAAAAATATATTAATAGGGTAGGAATTAACCATCACATCTTGTTACCCACAATTGGATTTCATTATTTATCACATCAACATCATGAAATATGTATAAATATGGCATTGATCTATTATATGATAAGGATATTTAATACATCACATAAATGATTCATATCATATTGAGAATTATGAACATTGGGTCACTCCATCCAATACTTTTAAGGTAGCTACAATTTCTTTATGCTTGTGCCTGATTATCCCCTAATCACTCCCTTCTCTATATAGGTTAGAATGACTTATATCCTTTCAAGTTATGGATTGGGTATTAAATTAGGTATTTATGTATGGTATAATTTTTACATATCCATCCTAAAACATATAAGGAGGTTATTTATGAATACTTGTAAGGTTGGTGTAACATGGAAATAACCCAAGGATGTGGGTGACCTATGGCTAGGATAGACCTCTAAAATATGGGATTATCTCCCTTAGTACATCTATTTGGGATAAATTAACTAAGACTTACTATTATTAGGGTTAAAATTGGTAGAGAGTTCATAAAATAAACCTAATCTAGGGGTAGTGATGCACTAATATATCTTATCCACTATGTTTGAAATTAAACAACACTAATGGATAATGCATAGATCTAAATCACTATCTAAAATGGCTTATAGGAAATAATGTTTCATATATAGGTTGGTTTGGACGACTATATAATGAGGTTAATGAAATTAAGTTTTGGTTTAAGGCACTCCCACTCTAAACTCATTCATTAACATCGTAACACACTAGATGACATGTATAAAAAATGTGTTAGCATCTAAGTGAGGATTGGACATGCAAAGGGAGAAATTAAAATACTTATGAATATAAAAACAAGAATATATACACTATAAAATAATTTTTAAAAAGTTAAAACATTCCATTAATAGTGTAAGAGTTCTACAAAGTACAAATTCAGGCAGATTTTCATCATACCTAGGTGAGGGATATCAATAATGGCATTAAGTCCTTAATAAATAGAAGAATGAAAAGTAAAATAGAGGGATAATAGAATTGAGGTGAGATTTATAGGTCATAAATTACCATACCACACTCCATCATCAGTTATAATAGATATAAAAGTCCCTCATATTCCCTCCATGCATTAGTCTCCTGATTTGTGGTCTTCAATGGGCCTTTTAGGCATTGAGGTGGAGTGGTGGAGGCTCAGTTAGAATTTTTTGACCTATTTAAAATCATGGTCACACATAAAATTTTTAAATCACTTATACTATGGTAGTTACAAAGTGTAAATGAATTTTAATGAGACCTCCATGTGGCATTGAGTAGCCCATCATCATCCCTTGCATGTTGACTAGCTTAGGAAACTCTCCTAATATGAAATTATGAATATCAAGTGAATTTAATAATTTTTATGAATCAAATAAAATTCTATTATGACCCTTAATATATCTCTTAATATTCCTTCTATGCCATCATTCACTTCTTCTTGATAACCAAGTAGGTTAATTAAGAAATTTAGGCCAAGTGGTTTGACTATCTATTGATGGATTATAAAAGACCTAAATTAAAACCTTAGAATATGTGAATAGGCATATTTAAATTATTAAAAATAGTTTTTTATTATGATATGTTATATATAAATGATATTCTTTTGTAATTCTACTCCATTTAAGTGACTAGGCCACCTTCACTAGCTTTTACAGACTAGTTATTTGGTAAAAATTTATAGAGGCAATTTCAGTATGAAATGTGAGAATTTAGTGACATGGGAAGCTGAAATAAGTCTTAAAAAATATTTTCAAATGATTTTAAACCTTCCAAATATCCCTATATTTGATTATCTACTCAAAACCTTGAAAATGTACCATTTATAATAGGTATGTATAATAGTCCATACAAACCAGTACCATGATCATGTTATCTTATGACTGTAATAGGTGACATAAGTACTTTCCAAACCAATTTAGGGAATTTTATTTAAAAAATACCAATTTTTCCCAAGTTAGGTCTATCTTAGGGTTTAAGTAGGTTTTTGGATGCCTACCATATTAACGATGGTTCATAAAGATCAGACCTCCAATCCTAAAATTATGGTCATGGATGTTTAGTAAATATACCCCCATAAAAATCATAGAAAAATTTGAGTCCCATGCATGTTGTGTGTGTAGATATGAATATAAGATGGTGTGCCTTAATCTCTTTATAATCCGTATGGACATGTTTGTAGTTGTAACAATGATTCATAGAGGTGGGCCCTGTTATCATCAAATTGTGCACCCTAGGACATTTTATGAAACTCCTATAATTAGATGCAACATTGAATAATCCCTCAAGTTTGTGGGATCTCGTAAGATAGATGAGTCTCTAAGATTGAAAATGGCTAGCTCCTTGAAATTTTCTCTGAGTATCTATCACCTAATCTAATGCTTATTCATGAAAAGGGTCAAGAGTTTGAATAAAATAGAAAAATATGATAAAAAGGTGATTGACCAATAATTTATCCATGAACTATCACACTTCTACTATGTAACAATGATTTTTTAGACTAATTCCAAGCATTTAAATAAACTAACATAGTGTTTTAATGTGAAGGTAACATGATTGAAAACTATCATCAAGATACTCTACCTAAGGGCTAGATTGCACACCATAAACATAATTGCATACTTGATAGAAAGTTTAACACATTTAACACACTTCACATGACCTGTTAACAGTAGAATCTTTGTTTAAACATGAAGGATAAAGGGAGTAAGGATTATACTATCACTTTCACTCCACTATACATCACTCACTTGAATATAAATTAAAAACTTAGAATTGGTCTTGTATTTAATGTTCAAAAGTAGAGTGCAATGTCATTTTAGTAAGGCTTCATCATACAAAAATTGTGGTTATCTACAATGGTCAAAATGGCCCAATTTATAAAACTTTAAGGAAGAGAAGAAAGGAGAAGATTAAGAGGCATATGGACATGTGTCATTGACATGAAAGCCAATTACAAATCCATAAGAGAGATGGATGAGAGAGACATGCCATGTCAAGAGTCTTACTTGTCCAAAACAAGTCATGAGAATGGTGGAAAGTGGAATCAAACCTTTAGGAGTGGCACAGAAAACTACTTCTATCAAAGATCATCCATAAGAGTTTGAAACTAAAAACAAAAAATCTAACACATCACACTACTAAAACTTATGACAACAATTAGAAAATTCTCTTTCTAACTACTATTTACCCTCTAGACACCTATATTTGTCAATTTCATCGAAGCAACAACTCAAACCATCAACCTATCCATTTTTCTTGATTTGTCTACTCTCATGTTCTCACCAAGTCTTTTAAATATCTAAAGTTATTATCTATAGTTTAAAATTGACTTCATGTTGGCCATCACTCTTTTGGATATTTATTTTAGACTTTTTGTCTTGACCTTTTCTTGTGGACAATTTTCCTACAAGAATTCATTAGACAATATTTATGAAAGAATTCATGTCTTTGAGATCAATATTTGTATCAGACAAAATGTCTAAAAGAAATGGACCTTAGCACCTTGCTCATTTTCAAGTTTTTTGAAAGAATTCTTAGAATAATTTCTCTGAAAGAATTCTTTCAAACTTTTCATTTGGACCTTTGAAAAATTGAAATGGTCCTTTGAAATATTTTAAAGCATCCATTTAGCCTTATAATTTATCTTTGGAAAAGTTGTAACATACCCTTCAGAAAATTTTCAAGGGTCCTTTTTGGCTTGAAAAAATTCCTTTGGAAAAGTTGAAAACTACCCCCCAAGAAGAGTTACAAGGTACCTTTTAGAATTTCTATTTGGTCCATTTTTCTACAAAAGAACCCTTCAAACTTTTTAAAATGTACCCTTCAAACTTTTGAAATGTACCCTTTGGACTTTTGAAATGTACCCTTCAGACTTTTTGTAAAGGCACTTTCTCCACAAGATTTCCTTTAGAAAATTTGAGTTGGACCGTTAAAAAGGAAAAAATACCCTTCAAAACCCTTCAGCTTTGAAAGGATATCTTTTGGAAAAAAGGTGTAGGGTAAATTTTGGAGACTTATCCTTCGAGAAAGTTGAAAACAAAATGTCTAAAAGAAATATACTTAAGGAAAAATGCTTTAAATAAAAAGTCCAAAATTATTCAACAAGGGCTTAGAATAAAGACCAAAATAATTTTTTTGAAAGAAATAACACTTAGTATTTTTTTAGGCTTTGTCAAAAAACATTTTTCTAAAGGAAAATAAGTACTAGATTGGCCAAATTTGAAAGGTGCAAACCTAGGGGTGGAATTTAACCAGCATTCTTGGTGATTTATAGGGGTATGACATGCCTATTATGCCTAAGACCATTGCCTAAATCCTTCCATTGGCCATGGAGTCATGAAAAATGAGCACTTATATTGTCATGAATAGACCTTGGATTGACCACAAGATAATGACAATACATAAGACACACATAGGCAAAAACACTCTTGTGCTATTAAGCACTTAGATAACACAAAGAAAAATAAAAGAAACATGCATGTGTCAACTAGAATACTTAGGGAACATAATAGTCAAAACAAAACTAGAATAAACACACACACACCTATGTTACTATTTACAAGATATACTTACAAGGACTAATAACATAACTTCATATGTATCTCATTCATAGGAATAGGCAACTCTTATCCATTCATCTTGGTTAGTTGAAAAGAGTTGTTTTTCTTACACTTGCTGATGATGTCAAGGCTACTCCACAAAGCATCAAACTTTGTATGTTTACCCAATTTTGATCTATCCTCATACCATTTTAGAACCAAGTCACCTTCCTTGAACACTCTTGTACTTACTCTTTTGTCAAAGGAATTTTTCATGAGTACTTATTGGTATTCCATGGTCTTATGTGCATTATCCCTTGATTCTTGTAGTTGCATTAGTTCTATCAATCTAACTTCCATCAAATTATTTTCTAGGAGTTCCAGCTAATGTGTAATTCCTAGATTAGTGAGATCTTAAGAGATGAACAACCTAGCTTCTCTCCTATAAACTAGCACAAAGGGAGAGTTACCAATTGATCTCTTAAGATTGATCCTATCAGATCATAAATTTGTCTTTAACTTGGTGTGCCATGATATTTTATTGTTCTCTAATGTCCTCTTGATGATCTTGATGAGATTCCTATTAGTAGACTCAGCCAATCCATTACCTTGAGGGTAATATTTTGAGAAGGTACTCAAGTAAATTTCATTATTATTTTCCCACTCAAAAGTTTTAGCACTCATAAAAGTAAGTGCATTATCATAAATGATAGTATAGGGGACCCCAAATCTTGTTGTGGTACTCTCATAAAACTCCAAAATTGCATTTTCATTTGCCTCCTTCAATACAACAGCCTCTACCCACCTTGTGAAATAGTTATTAGTATTCAATATCCATTTTTGTCTAGCACTTGATGGAAGGTTGATCTTACTAATGAAATCAAGGCCCCATTACATGAAAGGTTGGTCCACTTGGATAGGATTCAATGGAAGGGCTGCAAGTTTCTATTTGCCTATAAAGAAGCGCATTAAGGACACCTCCTAACCCAAGAGTAGAAATTATTGAAAAGGCTTGGCCAATAATACCCTACCATCATTATCTTTGAAGCTATTATTTTTGGGGAGAAATGACCTCCATCTACACCATTATGAAACTTTTCTAGCAAGATGCCAAACTAACCATTGTTAACACACCTTAGTATTACACCATTCACATCCTTTTAAATTAAAATACCATCTACAAGACAATAATGAATGGTTTTAAATCTAAAATACCTTCTTTGTGACTAATTCAAACAATTAGGACAATCACCATTTTGGAGGAAATTAATGATGTCTTGTGTCCAACTTTAAATTGGTATGTGGCCAGCTATTTGGGGATGAGCTTGACTGATCAAGACCTCTTCCTTTGGTCCTTAAAGATATAAATCTATATGTTCACATATCCCCTTTACTCTTACCAAGTTGGTTACCTTGATATCAACATCATACTCTATTACCTTTTTAATCCACCCAGATCTCTTCTCATTGAGGTCTTTGCTTAAGAAGAACTCTTTGGTGATAGGATGAGAGACCATGACATGTATCCTATTGTTTGAAACCATGTTCCTAAATTTTTTCAAACCTTTTATCATATCTAAATACTTATTCTCAAAAAATGTGTACTTGACCTCATAATCTTCCAATCCTTGACTAAAGAATGCAATGGGTTATTCAACTTTCTCATCATTCTTTTGTATAAGCATAGCTGAGATTGTGTCAAGATTCGAAAAATTATAGAGTATGAAATCCTTGGAAAATTTTGGGTTCAAGAGAGTAGGATATTGGTAAATTTCTTGTTTGATTACCTTAAAACTATTCTTACCTTCCTTTGTCCAAGTAAAAGCTTGGTTCTTCTTTAGCATGGCTGTAATAAGCTTCACCAAAGTAGCAAATCCTAGAATAAAAATTATTAAAAAGTTGATCTTGCCTAAGAAACTTTTCAAACCTTTCTTGTGTAGAGGCAAAGACAGGCTTATAATGGCTTCAATATTTTCAAGATTAATATAAAGGCCTTCCTTTGACAAAATGTGACCCAATAATTTACCTTAATAAATAACAAAGATACATTTTTTTGGATTAAGATAAACTCTAAGATCTTTACACTTCTCAAAGACTTACCTTATATGTTTCATATCATCATTAGCATCCTTTGAAAAAATAGTTATATCATCAAGGTATACAAGCAAAAATGCATTGATCAAACTTTTAAAGGACATGTCCATTGCTCTTTAGAAGGTGGAACCAACATTAGACAAACCAAAAGGAATATTTATATATGAAAATGTTCCCTATTTTATGGTGAATGTTGTATTGATAGGGTCTTCCTCATTCACTAATATTTGGTTATAACTTGAATAACCATCAAGTAGTGAAAAGTGCTAAGAACCTGAAACCACTTACAAAATCTGCTCCATGGAAGGTAGTGGGTAACGGTTTTTGACTGAAACTTTATTTAGATCCTTGAAGTCCACATAGATTTTGATCTCTCCACTCTTATTTAGAATAGGTTTAAGGTTAGCTACCTAAATTGAGTGTTTGATAGGAAAAATAATCCTAGACTCAATCAATTTGGTAAGCTCTCTCTTCATGAGTTCCTCTATCTTGGGATTGATAGGCCTCTATTTTTACCTAACTAGTTTAGTTACAAGTTTTAACTCAATGGTGTGATGAGCTAGACCTAGATAAAACCCTTTCAAATCCTTATATTCCTAAACAAATATATCATGAAATTATTTACACAATTTAATGAAGGCTTGTCTTTTAGAAATATAGCATATCTTACCAATTCTTAGAATTTTGTCCTTAAATATCAAGATTCTTTCATATTTATCTTCATTTGTAGACATGCTTACCCTTTAAATCATCTTCATTGAACACACTCTCCAAAGTAACCAAACCCTTTGGTATCTTATTTGTCTTCATTTGGATACCATGTTATTCATATTGATTATGAAGCTTCTTTTGATTCTTTGAATAAAATTTTGCTTCATTTTGAATGAAGTGTACAATGTGTTTATCACTCTCAAACACCTGCAAAGACACTTAATTATCTAGAATATAAGGTCTCACAATGAATTTGATGTAAGGTTGGTCCTTCTCTCTACTTATATTAGCAAATATATCAAAGTGTGCTCCTATCATCACCAACCTATCAACATGCTTATTTGAGTCTCTTAGTATAGATTGAATATTGAAAGCATCAATGTCCTCCATAAGATCCCACACTTTGTACCTATAGGACTTAAGCAAAGGTTTCTTGGATGTATCTTGGTTTCTCACTTGATGTATAACTAGTTCACTATCTCCATATACTTTTAAGTTCTTGAATCATTTTATCTTTGCCTATTAGAGGCAATGAACCAAGCCTTCATATTATACTACATTACAAGTACAACTAAAATTGAATCTATATGAATAATAATACTAGTTATTTTAAGGATAAAACAACATAACACTAGATCTTGCCCCTACCTTGCTTCTAAAGCCATAAAAAAACATTTCCCATATCCCTTCAAGTTCATGATTCTATTAGTGAGTGATGGTATAGGAATGTTCTTCTCATGTATACAATATACTCCTAATTTAGTTTCTTCTATGAATGCATAGGGGTCATGCTCATCAGTTTTAGTACCATACTCATTAAGAAAGAGGTCATAAATACCTTCAAGGGGAAAATATGTTTCACTACTAATGGCACGTTCTTTCTCACTAATCGTATAATTCTGATTTGAATTTATCTCCACATATGGTTCAATGTGGAACCTTGCCAAAAGATGTGTTATTATAGTTACTCTAGCTCCATATCTTGTTATAAAAGCTAGAAAATACCAGTTAGCTACATGTTACCCTCCAATCTTATCAATGAAGTCTCTTGACAAGTAAATAACAAAATGAGTTGGAAGATCAGCCACCATAATGTCTTGTAGGCTAGGAAAACATGGAAAATCATGTAAGAAAAATTTTAAACCTTTAACCACCCACATAATTTTGGTTGGATTTAAATCAAGCTAAAACACACCCTTACTATAAGGCTCATATTTCAGTCCCAATTTATCAACAACCACTTTAGGCATAACTGTGGTACTGGCCCCACTGTCTATAATGCAGTTATGAACAAATTTGTCTCCCATAATGAGTGTGAGGTATAAATGTGGAGGATTTTAAGCCCTAATGGAGGGATATAAAACATGATTTGGTGTGTTATAAAGGTCCACACCATTGTACTTTGGAACTTGAGGAGTTACATTGATATTAGCAAGTTATTCTTGTAGGATTTCTTTTTGACTAGGCATATGCAATACTTCCTAAAGAGAAATTCTAGTTTTGGTATTCTTCAAAGATTCAATAATGTTTAAATGGGAATAAATCACCTTTTCTTGTGATCTTGAAGGAAATGAGGGAATTTTAAATTATTTTACTAGAGGTTTGGTAGCCTTGCTCACATTCTAAATTTGAGTAGTGTGAATAGTAGGATCTACTACATTGGTACTTGCACTTTGAGACCTTGGAGAGGAAATACTTACAATCACTTGTGATGATGGAGTGTCTCTTAAATCCCTATTTTTATCCCTTATGTTGGTTGTAATTTATGTATTTTGATTCAACACCTAATTGTCTTCTACTTCAAAATTCATAAAACTAGTACCTTAGCTCCTACCTTCTCCTTAAACATCTCTTTATATGAGATTTGCCTCTTTTGATGTAACATAAGGAGTAGATAATTATTGAGTTACCAAATTTAGATTACATTCTCCAACATTATGCTTAAATTGACCTTGAGATTACCCCCAATGATCCAAATGTTCCTCTCCTTCAACTAGATTGGTGTGGACTTGAACAATAGCCTTTGTTGATGAAATGGAATTAGGATTATAGGAATTGTGATACCTATTGAAACCTTTTTGGCCTTTTCCTCTTCCTTGGTTAGTGTATTGGGGTGAAGGTCTTCATCCTTGTTGAGGATAATATTTAGGATTGGGTGGAGCATTTGCATACATTTGCGCTTACTTGAGCTAGGATTGAAAAGATTAAATCATCTCATCCTTATCTATATCATCATCCACCTTTTTAGGAGTAGTTATAGGTTTGGCATTAGAATTGGGAGCTTGTGATATGCTTGGGGCTTCAACTAAACTATGAGACAACAAAGACATGGAGACCTTGGAGGTAGTTTCCTAGTTTGTATCAGACTATTCTCAACTTTAATGGCTATCACATATGCCTTGAGTAAATTAAATCCTCCTATTGATTAAAAAATTACTACTACATTAGTCCCAATAGCCTTAAGATAGGTTGGGAATACAAATCTTGGAGGAGGCATCATAATAGGTGGTAGCCTATGCCATGTTCTTTGAAATCACTCTTTGAAATCTCCCATGGATTCATTAAGACCTCTTTTTATCACATTTAGATGGTGAATTAGTGAAGTATGGTCACTCTTATTTTCAAATTTATTTACCAAAAACTCTCCAAAACTATCCCAATTAGTAATACATCCACTTTCCAATGTCTTATACCAATCAAGTTTCTTCCCTTTTAGAGACATGGAAAGTAGTCTAATAGCTATGTTAGCTTGGGTGATATTACAGAAATTGCAAAAGTTTAAAATATCCCTAATATGCTTAGATGGGGTAACAAGACCCTCTCTATTGAAATTGGGGAAACTTTTGGTAGCATTAAGAGGTATAAAATCATATGCAAGAAGGTTAATTGGAATTTGGGTGTTGAAGGCCAAGAAATGAGGTCTTCTAGCCATTTCTTCTTCCTCTTGATCTATTATTTCTTTAATTTCTTCTTCTTCTTCCTATTCAAAACCTTCTTGTTTAGGATCTCTAAAGGTTAGGAATGGTTCAGGGTGTTTTTATTCAAGAGGAGTTTTAGGCTGAGGAACTTGATTGAAAATCCTACTAGAAGATGATCTAGTGAGGACCATTAAGTACAATGTGAATAACTTGATCTAAAACCATAAAATCTCACCTTTTAGAGTTTCCAAATGTTGAATTGAGAACACTTATACAACTTTGGACTTGTTGAGGCCAGCATTCACCTTGACATGGAAATAATTAGAACCAATTGTCCCACCAGGTGTGCCAGAACTGTTGTCATCAAATTGTGCACCCTAGGACATTTTATGAAACTCTTACAATTCCATGTAACATTGAATCATCCCTCAAGTTTTTAGGAACCTAGAAGAGAGATTAGTCTCTAGGATTGAAATTGGATATCTCCCTAAAAAAATTTCTAAGTGTCTATCACCTAATATAATACTTGTTTACGAGAAGGGTCAAGAGTTTTCATAAAACATAAAACTATGCTAGAGAGGTGATTCACCAAGAATTTATCCACAAACTATCACACTTTTACTAAGTAAAAATGCTTTTTGAGACTAATTCCATGAATTGAAAGATACTAACATAGTGTTTCAATGTAAAGGTAACATGCTTGAAAACTATCATCAATATACTTGATCTAAGGGGAAAATTTCACACCATAAACATAATTGCATACTTGATAGAAATTTTAACACATTTGACACACTTCACATGACCTGTTAACATCAAAATCTTTGTTCAAACATGAAGGATAAAGGGAGTAAGGATGATACTATCACTTGGCTCCACTATAAATCACTTACATACTTAAACAAAAATTCACAACTTAGAATTGGTCTTGTATTCAATGTTCAAAAGTAGAGTTCAATGTCATTTTAGTATAGCTTCACCATACCAAAAATTTGGTTATCTACAATGGTCTAAATGGCCCAATTTATATAACTTCGAGGAAGAGCAAAAAAGGAGGAGCTAAAGAGGCATATGGACATGTGTCATTGACATGAAAGTTAGTTATATATCTATGAGAGGATGGATGAGCTATAGATGCCATGTCAAGAGTCTTACTTGTCCAAAACAAATGATGAGAATGGTGGCAAGTGAAATCAAACCTTTATGAGTGGTACATGAAACTGCTTCTATCAAAGATCATCCATGATAGTTAAAAACTAAAAATAGAAAATTTGACACATCACACTGCTAAAATTCATTATGATAGTTTTAAAATGCTCTTTCTAACTACAAGTTACCCTCTAGACACATATATTTGTTGATTTCATGGAATCAATGACTTAAACCATCAACTTATCCATTTTGATTACTTTATCTGCCCTCATGTTCTCACCAAGTATTTTGAAAGAAATGATTATTCTTTGTAGTTTAAAAATGACTTCCTATGGGCCATCACTCTTTTGGGTATTTAATTCAGACTTTTTATCTTGACCCTTTCTTGCAAACAATTTTCCTGCAAGAATTCATGAGACAATCTTTCTAAAATAATTTATGTCTTTGAGAGCTATATTTATATATAAAAAAATGTATGAAAGAAATGGACCTTAGAACCTTTTAAATTTTTCCAAAAGAATTCTTTTGATAATTTAGTTGAATGAATTCCTTTAGACTTCCTTTTTGGCCCTTCAAAAAATTGAAATTGTCCTTTAAAATATTTGAAAGTGTCTATTTATCCTTAGAATGTCACTTCATAAAAGTTGCAACATATCCTTCAAAAAAGTTTCAAGGGTCCTTTTTGGCTTGAAAGATTCCTTCAAAAAAGTTGAAAACTTCCCCTCGAAAAAGTTGTAAGGTACCTTTCAAAATTTTTGTTTGGTCCATTTTTCTTCAAAAGAACCCTTCAAACTTTTTAAAATGTACCCTTCAGACTTTTGAAATGTACCCTTCAAAATTTTAAAAGTGCCCTTCAGACTTTTTTTAAAGGTCACATTCTCCACAAGAGCTCCTTAAAAAAAATTTAATTGGACCATTCAAAAGGAAAAAAATACCCTTAAAAAAACTACAAAGTACCCTTCAGCTTTGAAAGGATATCTTTCATAAAAAATGTGTAGGGTAACTTTTGGAGACTTATCCTTTAGGAAAGTTGAAAAAAAAATGTTTGAAAGAAATATACTTAAGGAAAAATGATTCAAACAAAAATTCTAAAATAATTTAGAAAGGGCTTAGAACAAAGACCAAAATGAACTTTCTTAAAGAAATAACACTTGGTATTTTTACGGGCTTTGTCAAAGAACATTTCTTCTAAAGGAAAAGTAAGTACTATATTAGCCAAATTTGAAAGTTGCAAACTTGAGGGTGGAATTTAACCAAAAGGCCCCTGAAACCAAGTCTTTATTATGGATGTTGAGTCCATTTGGGTTCTTAACTCCTACTAATATCCCTAGGTTTGAGTCCCTTTATGGTGAAATTTGTGAGCACTTAAATGTACAGTTTGAGTTAGCATACTAGCATTTTATAGCTTGAGGAGGTCCTAAGAATAAATTGACATATTATTTATATTTTATATATAAAAAAACATTTTTATGACCTATACCAACATCCTGCATCTTCCCCTAATGATATTACTACTTGGGAGGGTCTGGGCTGGTCACCAAGATTGAGGATAAAGTTTTGAGTAGGAAAGAATGGCTTTAGACCTAATGAGCCTAAAATGATTCTCAAAGGTCTAAGTTACCAATACGTAATTTGGGGATTCGTCATTATCATAATACCATCTTTAATTTTTTTCAATCCTCTATAATTTTTTTATCTATCCGATCTATCATCTCAGCCTTATCCTCTCGTGGGTCTACATTAGTGTCATTGTTCACTATCATGCCTAAAATACTTGACAGTAGCACTAGGAGGTGAATATCCCTTACTATTTATACTATAGTTTTGATGGATTTATATACTCCATAACATGTTTTAGGGTTGATAATATACTTAGGGCCAAACTCTCCCTCAACTCTATCTTTTGCATACCATATATTCCCATGCCTAGGGTTTATGAGAAATCATGCTTATGTAGCCCTAAGGGCTTGATTAAGCACTTACCTACCTTACCTGAGTCTCCTATCATTATTAAAATAAATTATACTTTCTCACTTCCCATTTAGGATGTTTCCATACCTTAAACAACCTACAAACAATCAAAAGTCTCTAGTTTAGGCACAAACTTGTTTAGGCCTATTTAGGCCTAATAGGCCTATTTAAATCACTAGGATCCTTTATTTGCCTCCTAAGGATAGGAAAAATTTATGAAATTATAAATAAAATTCATAAAAATAGTAAAATCCCCTATTATATCTCTTAAATAGTCACTTTTATGTAAGGATCAATGCTCACTTTCTTTCTTAAAGGGCTTGCTTGTAAGTAGTAGTTATGATAATGATTATGATGTAGGTGTAAGTGATAAATACTTATTTCACAAATTTTAGGTTATCATTCTATTGGGAAATTTTTTTATACTTCATTCACCTATTATCATGTGTTTCTAAATTTCAAAAAACTACTTAACACATGTATATTCTATTAACCTTTGTGCATAGGTCTATTTAGGCCTAATGGGCATGTATAGACCTAATATTTAATTGATTGATTTTCTACACAACTTTATTTTATCATCCTTATGAAACCATAATACACCTCCCTTACTTCCCTTTCAAGTTTCTTTAGACCCAACATTCACCAAAACATGCAAGTGTCTCCCCCTCTTAAATAGGGTCTTGTGCATATCAGTATTTAGGTCTAATGTTTAGTAGGCCCTCAAGCTCTCTTTCATATTAATCAAGACTCTCATATATTATTAGAAACATTTATTTCAGTTCCTCACTTTATTTTCAATCATCTATAACTACATAAAACATCCAAATTTGTATAAGTATTCAGCTAGTATGTATATGCATGTTTAAGCCTAATAGGCCTAACAAGCCTATGTAGGCTTGTTAGACTCTTCCTCACACATATAAAAGGGAATAAAGGATTAATTAAAATAAAATAACTTTATTAAATAATATTGAGTGTTTAATTTATTTATTTATATTTAACTCTTCACATAATTCTCATATTCCCACTCTCTTGATAATGACCTACCTGTAGGTGGCAATGTTACACTTGACTGTATGATAGATGTGACTAGATAGGTTTATTTAATGCATCCTTGAATTATTGGGTTATATAAACATGTTTATGAACATTAATTTCTCTTACCTATTTAATCTTATTCAAAACCTCTTCACCCTATCATTATTTATCTAAACCTTGTCATTGCCTTGCCTACATGAGAACCTTGATTGAGCTCACATTTGAGATGACTGAGATGGTGTGTTAATACTAGCTTAAACCTATTATCACATTCCCATACATTTTCATAGTTCCATATGGTTATTAAATTCTTTTCAATACTATCAAAACCTCAAATTAATAGCTCCCATTTCCCTTACTTATCTTGCCTTAAAAGGCCTCTCATGATTGTGAGAGATTACCTTTTTTTAGAGCAGGGGTGAAGGGTTGATCTTTGTCTAAACCCTACTTGACCATATTTCATGTTACGCCATAGGATCCTATAAATTATTCGATCCTCAATATTCTTAAACACCTTTTAGGTCTCACCCGAATAGTCCTCAATTTAGCTAGTCTGCCTAAAGTTTATATGTGCATGAATGTATGTTAGCCTCTCAAGGGCTCATATATGAGAATAGGCCTAAACAAAGGGTAGTGATTAAGAGTTAGTGAAGAGAATGTGGTAGAATCATGAATAAAACATATAATTCATTTATATATTTTAATCAACTAAAATGCTTTCTATAACTACCCTACCCTTCACTTGCTACAGAGGTCACACATCACTCATGACAGTCACCATAGAGGACTTGAAAGGTTTCATTGCCTGATGGTGGCTAAACTGAGTGTTTGGTGGAGTTTATAGAATATTAAGTGGATTATAATAATCCATTACATAATCCATAACCATACTTTACCTATATTTTCATGCTTTGAATACCCTTTAACATAGGAAAACCTATTTATAGTCTACAAATGGACAGTAAATGAAGATTATCTTCCTTCCACACCCCCACATGTGTGAACCATGGGTGGAGAATGATGGAGATATACCTCAAGGATCCTTAAAATCACAATAAAGTATTATGTTGACTATTTTTACCATAATTAAAAATTATTCAACCCCCTATAGTCCAAAACCTAATATAGGGGTCTAGTATAATATCATAAGGTGGGTCATGGTCACATTAAGTCTTTGTGTCATTTGATGTCATTTAGGGGTCATAAATGAAGTGGTATGGTTTTATTAGGTAGATAAGTGTTATAAAATCCCTCTCAATGTCCTTAATGCTATTCCCTATTAGATTCCTTATCAGGAATGTTAGTATTAATAGAAACTTGCAATTGTCAACTAAAAATCAAGAAAAAGGTGAAAAATAGGGAGTTTTAAAGGTTATATAGCCTATTGGAGACAATGGTTGTGTTATAATATTATGTAATGCATATTTATCTTAAATGACTCTAATTCCATGCTTTACATGCTTTGTAAGTGCCAAAAATGGGCTAAAATCATTCTATATCTCCATTGCTCCACTAGGAAAGCATGACTAGTTAGTAGGTTTCTTCTTGGTATACCTAATAAGAAGACTTCAAGATCAAATGATCTTATTACTAGATATTAAACTTGGTTTTTTTTTCAATTTTCTATTTGGAATAATTTTTTCCTATACTTTATGAACCATTTTTAACAAGTTAACTATCCATTTCTAGTTGTTGTTTCCCACAACATGTAGCGTTTCCTCTTGTTTGAGATAGTATATACACATAAGTTGATTAATTAGTTTTTAGAGGATTTTTAATTAATTCTCTCATGTTTACCATTTTTTTCATGATTATAAGTGATTTTATGGGTCCAATAGTTCAAATTGTATGAAGATGTCACTAGTGTACTAGCAGTCAGATTTCACCACTTGTAGAAGGTTTCTTTCTCTACAATAAATTCATATGAATTTGATGTGATGTGATTCATTTTTTCATGTCATGTCAATCACCTTATTTTCAGTATATCTCTTTCAATATCATGTATTGATCAAGGACACAATCATATATGACACACAGTAAACTCCCAACAAATTTCCTACTGTAGTCATGGTTTCTTGAAGTGTGAAAATGTTCATGGAGGTGTTTGAAGAGTAAAAAGGGTAATAGAAATATTATTTCAAAATTATTAGTTAAACTAAATAACTCTAAGTGATATATGCCTGATTGTGACAAATATTTACCATATATGCATAGTCATACAACTTGAATCTGCACTTACAGGTGCTTTAAGGAGAATGTCACATTGAGGTGCAGTGTGGAAAGTTGTTTAAAGCCTTGAAATATTGTTAAATTTAATTTTAACACTTTCAGAGAGTGTATATATAGACTATAAGATCATACTCCATGTATACTACCCATAATCAAAGTTATTACTTGTACATAGAAATGTCCACCTACAGGTGGCCCCACAAGGATCTAGAAGTGTTATATGGTGGATTTTAAAACATGTTTGAGACATTCATCATGTTTGGAAAAGAATAATATGTCTTTAGAACCATGTATAAGGTCATATGACTTGCACATTACTCAAGTCTTACATTCACTACCTTGTCTACAACATGAATACCAACCTACAGGTGTCCTCAAGAGATAATTATGTTGAGACAAGGAATATAGCCCATGTGAATCCCTTCAAGGTGAAGATAGTAAGTATGAGAAACTTGTAAGGGTGTAAGACTGGTTGAAATAATTTCACACCATACACATGATTCATGTTTCTACCCACTACCCTACAACCTATAAAATGAGCACCTATAAGTGGCTTACATAAATATATAAAAGTGTTTCATGAAAGAGTTTTGAATAATTAAACACCTTCATAAAGTTTGAATAGCTAGATGAGACCATTGAAATCATTAATGAATCACTATACTATAAGGTAGAGTTGAGAAACCATTTTCAAATTTAAGGAACTCAGTTTGGGTACAAGTTCCCTAAAAGCTCTAAAATAGATACCTGAGCACTTTGGATGTTAATATATGATGATGTCACATAGAGTTTTGATCAATCCAGATGATCAAACAATATATCCCTATCATAGGGTAACATATTAAAAAATTAAGTTATTTTTTTAGATAATGGGAGTCCATAATAGAAGGCTCTAAAGTTGCACTTTTATTCACTGTATTGCCTGAGTGTTGTCTACAATATTTGAACTTCTAAGTGACCTCATCACCCTAAGATAGAAATTTAAGAGTGTGAATAAATTTTAAGTGGTATTATTGAGTTTAGAGAGAAAAAAGGTCATGATTAAATATTTTAAATTTAATTTATGAAATTTCATCATGACCTACAAGTGCCTTTCCCTAAAAATATCCACCTACAAGCTGACTGTAGGTGCTCACAAAGTTCATGTTATGAACCTATAGATAATAGGCCTAAAAACATAAAAAACATTCCATGGTAAGTTTATTCCAAATCTTATGTAAGGATCCAAATGTATGTGACATAGATATCAAGGTGGATACACACTTATATAACCACTCTTATCCCATCAGTAGTCAACTATAGATGGTTATAGTTGACAGTGAGATAAAAACATTATGGTCTTTGTGCTGGCATAGCCTAAGATTGGTATGAATGTGTCAAAGTGAGTTTTAATATGTCTTAAAGAATTAAATAGTATCTTCTTGAATTTCATACAAGATATAAGGCAAGATATTCACCTATAGGTAGGTGAAACATAGTCGCACACATTTAGCACCTTTATCAAGTGAAATGCAAGGTATGAAATGAAGGAGTTGGAATAGTATGAAATGAAGTTTTGGAATGTTATAGAGATTATTTAATGTGTTTTACATGATATGAAATTATCAAATCAATATAACAAGTCAAGAAGGGTCCCAAGGACAACCTACAATCCACATACCTATATGAATTATGCACAATCATCATTTCCAACAAGTTTGTCTTAGGTTTCATTACATTTGGAGGGTCTAATGATGAAACAAATACTTTAAATTCAACATATAGGGTCCCAATAATGTGAATAATATACCATACCTTCCTTTTCTATGGAATAATAGGGTAAGTTCCCTCTATTTTGTCTATAACAAAGGGCACTCCCTAAGGATGCAAACCTATAGTTTCAGATGAAAGAAGATGATGGTGAGTTATAAACTTGACAAGAACTTGAAAAATGATGTTGATAGTTATTTCACACATATACCAATGTGAAAAACTAGGAACATGGTATAATAACATGTCAAGGTGTCCTAAACCTATAAGTATGAAGGTAGACCTATTAGGTCTCAATTAGGCCTAAATCCCAAGAGAGGGTTAATACCATTTATATCATTATATAGACATTAAAAATCATTATATCACTTGCATTAGGAGTTATAATAACTGTTAAAGCTATTGGAATGAAAATAAACCCATAAAGAAGCTAATTTTTGTCTTAAGACCTTCACAGGTTATGTAAAATGGAGATGAAAGCTCAAGAGGGAAACTTTGAGAGCTCACACATATTTTTACTCTTTGCATGGGATTATGAGGAGTTGGGGAATGATGAAGAACGCCCTAAACATTGTTTTTGTGTAATTTTTTGCAAACCCAATGTCAGACCTGTATGAATAATCTTTGTAGGGAAATAGTACTCTAAACCCTCTAAAACCCTTCGCAGTGACCCAATTGGGAAAATTAAGGAGAAGGGGAATATATATTAACTAAAATTTCTTTGTAAATTATTTTATGTTGTATAGGACTCTCCAAGGCTCCTCCCCATCAACTTGAGTTGTATGTTACTGGTATGAACATGGTGGAAAATGTATTTTCTTGACTATTTTTGGTATTTAGTAAGTATGGATGGGTTTAAAAGGATGAAATACACATTTGGAGAGATATGGGGACTTAAAATACTTAAAATTTTCATTTAATGGTTTAGATAATCTAAAAAATGCCTTTGTAAGTGCTTTCATCTCAGCCAGTCCAAACTAGCATAGTGAACAAGCAAGCGAGAAGGTGAAAGCTCTAAGTGGGAGGAATTTTAAGGTATATTTGAGGAATATAAGGACATGAAGGGTAATAATAGTTTTAATAAACTCATTTTTAAGGATTGTATTAGAAAATTAAATACCAACTTTGGTGCAAAATGTGAGGGGTGAGTGAAAGAGGAGTTATTTGGACTACAAGTAGTGATAACTCATCTCTAGAAGAATATTGATGATTAGGGACACATATAATGAATTTTGGATCATTTATAAAACCTATACCTCTAAATTTAATCATAAAATTTATCCATATTATTCTATGGGACATTCCAAGAAGGCCAAATGATGAAGGTAGTTTTCTAAGCAAGAAATTGAGGAGTTTTATACCACCTTTAAGGAGTTTCATGTTTTGAGGGACATTTGTCCAACTAGACCTTAAATTTTATGTTTCATATTAATATATAATACATTTTTAACTCTTTTTATCAGTATGTCACATGTCCTATTGACTCTTGAACTTCATTCTTTTCTCCTCTCTCTCTAATTATGTAAGTAGTAGCCATTTTGGCTCTTGTAAACTAATATCACACCATGTATGGAAAATTCCTACTAGAATTACATTTTATTTTGATTTTTTAAAATAAAATTAAGTCTATTTTTGAGTTCATGAACAATTTTTTAAGTGTTCAAAGTGATGTATGGTGATGTGAAGTGACAATCTTATATCCTTATTTCTCCTTATCCTCTCATGTTTATGTAAGAGTTCCTATTATTAGAAGTCATATAGAGTGTAGATAATGTGTTAGGATCATTATAAGCATAAATTTTTTATAAGAGTGTGAAATTTTCCCTTTGGTTTACTTACCTTATGTTGTCTCATACATATCACTTCTATGTTGAAATATTTATGTTAGAACTTTTTAGGATTTTAAAGTTGCTTTGTAGGCCTTGTTTCATTATGATAGTATTATGATGGTATTATATAAATCATCCTAGTGTAACACCCCCTTATATTAGTTTAATTTCATGTAAAATTATATCCCTTTTACCATAATCAACTAGTTAAGTAGGTGAAAAGAATTTCAAGGTATATTTACGGACTTATCCCTTAAACAAGGTCTACTTCTACTATATGTAAACCCACATACCTATAATTATTCACATGTTTCAAAAATTTGGAATAGGATTTAACACCCTCCTATAGGGTTAATTTTTTTGTGACAACACATTGATTAATAAAAACACTTTGAGGATGCACCAAAACTGATGCCATTTTATCCCCATGCATAAATCAAGAAGACCATTTTAGTGCCCAAATTGTTAGAATTTGTTCATAGATAATAAGACATGAATGTGTATAAAAATTATAGTAATTAATATTTAAATATATCCCCTTCATCTACCCAAAGTCTTAGGTTTTAAGTTTCTCTCTCCTATATGGAATGACTAAAAACCTAAAAACTTGTTTAGATTGCTAAGGATCTCAACAAAGAGAGAAATAGTTTTGGGAATATTTTACATTATTTTTACATGAAAATCCTCTAATACATATATAATTATCTATTATTCAACCTTATAAACTCCCCATATGAAATTGATAGTGCAGGTCCATACAACCTATAACAACACCTGAAAACACTCTTGTTTTGGCATTTTCTTCAAGTTTCTGACATTGGGAGGCCATTATAGGGTATAGGGAAAGCAAAAATAAGAAAAATAATATCTAAAACATGGTTTTATATTTGGGATAATTTTAATAGACATATTTTCCCAATATGGGACCCATTTGATGAGTGGGGAGTGCAACTAAGTCCCAAAATGGACCTTTATGGATATGAAACAACCTAACATGACAATAAGATGAGAATGGGAACCTTTTAAAGAAATTTTCATACAATTTGACATTAAAAAAATACATCCTAACAAAGTTTTTCAATCCATTTTTACTAATAAAATAAGTTTTAAGGGTCATAATGGCTCAAAGAGTGAAACAAGCTTTTGAAATGAATAAAGTACATTATGGGACATGACCTTAAACACATTATCAGGCTTCACACTATGAAAAAAATGAATATTTTACACACTTCATATTTATATTAAGTATCTCCCTTCTTGAAATGTTTCAAACATGCTTAAAACTCATGAGAAATAGAAACATTCATATTGTCAAATTACCTTAACTTCTGCTAAAGATCCTTAATCTTGCCAAATAGGTTTAAGACCACTATAACATAAAAAAATAGACATCAAAATAATTTATGATATGATGAGTCCACAACCAAAATTTAACACATACCATAACACACCTAATAGTGCTAAATGACTTCAAAATGCATTTAGGAGACATCATAATGCTTGGAGATCCCATGTATATGATTGGGTGAGTGTCATGTAAATATTTTTATTTTATTGGTTAATATTTGGCCTAGGAGGCAAAATTTTCAATATTTTTGGTGACTCATAGGGTTTGATCAACCTAATGGTCAAGAGAACCCACTCACTCTTCATGATAGTGACAAGACTAAACATGACATCATAGATTTAAGGGATATCTCTTAGAATACCAAATAGATTAGAACCTCATAACACCCTAAAATTCTAAAAAAATCACAATGAAAAATAAATAAAACCAAATAAACAACACCTTACACCTAATAATCAATAAGACAAGACACCAAAACAACTAAGGCAACTAACTACACCACTTGTGTAGACACACTTATTGAAACAAGAAAATAAATACTATAAATAACTAACCTGAGATAAATATATTTTTTCCTCCAAGATCAAATGTAAAACTTATTTTATCACCTTGACATCATGAGGTCTGATTGTCATATCATGACTGGGATCCAATCAGACATTACTCACTCTATTAGGACTCCCACTTACAGTTGGAGATATTGGCATGTTCATAACCCCTTAGGAGAGAGTATGGATCTTCTGGTTCCAACCTTAGGTACATGAGTTAGTCTTATGATTCTAACACATAATCATAATAATTATAAACTTGCCTTCCTTTCATCAATAGTCTAAGTTTTAACTCAATCATGGGTTGTTCCTAATTTTTCATGCTCTCATGCAGTGATTTTCTTGACAACTCAATTGGTATGCCTTGGTTTTTGTATTCATTTTTTCCATATAATATGGTGGTTTTTTAAGTCCTTCAACTTATTATTATGTATACAATAATGTCTTCCATATGTCATTAGGATCTCCTTGATTCTACTTATAAGACTCAAAATGATCAGCTTCCATTGTGTTATAGTTAAGATCCTTCTAAAGCTCCTCATGGGGTAGAGATGAGTTATCTAAAATTAAACAAAAGGTCCCCAAGTATTCCTAAAATTCCATATATTCATGATAAATTAAAAATACATAGATTTCCTTATCATTTTTACCATTCACTTGTGGAGTATTATGTTGATCAAGTATCTCCAAATATCCCATAGAGTCATAACAAGGCTCGTGATCAATTAAAAATTGGTCATCCTCATCTCCTATGGAGAATGTAATATCTTCAATCCATTCAAGTTTTAAATCATATTTCCTTTTAGTTTATAAACCTAAATTGTTTTCTTCAAGTTATAAATAAGTATTACTACCTTCACTTGAGACTTCAACCTATTATCCTATTATACCATTCCAAGATGTCATGTTGAGTCTTCAATCTCACCTAAGAATTCATGGTACAATTACTACCAAGTATCATCTAACTCACTTTAAATTCTTGTAGCTTTAACAATGGTCTCATGTAGGTTGTTTTCATGACTATATCCTATAGTATAAGTTTCTTGTGCTTTGTTTTCATCTACATCAAAATCATACCATTGTGACCACTTTATATAATTCAAATTTCCTTCATTCTCACATTCTGGTTTACTAAGATGAATAGGGGTAATAATAGTGATATCCTAATCATAGATGATTTAGGTATCCTCTTCAAAGTGTTCTTAAAACTCAATTGTAGCTATAACATGATCAATATATTTAAGGAATCCCACCCCATTGATTAGTCTTGACAAATTGTTCCTTATACTTAGATTCTCAAATTTTTCCTTCAATGCACTTGGTTTAGCTTCACAAGAGAAGTGGGTAGGAGGGAAAGGTACTTCATTAGCTTGTTTGAAATTTTCTAGAGTGCTCTAATAGCTTGGAGTATTAACAATATCAATATTTGACACTACATGATTATTCTTCCATTCATTAATTAACTTGTAAAAATTGGATTTATCTTGATCCTTATGAATAATTGATATGTGAAGGATAGATGGGGAACTTGGAAAACTTGAGACATATCTTGAACTACCCTCCATACATTTATCTTCTTGATTCTAAATATTCATAGTATTAATTTATCTTTCAAGTATATACATCAAATTATGACTCATGAACACATTTAGGAATTATTTATGTTATGCTAAGAGGTAGTGTATAGTAGCATTTATTTGTTTCATTTGTTTCCATGAAGTTTAGTGAGACAAGATCTATATTGGATACTTAAGTTATCCATGGGATCAATTATAGATTGGAATGACTTATGTAAAAAAAAATCAATTACTTATCATATAACATTGAACATGAATTGAACATTATTAACTTGTGCAAAGCCAAAAAACATGATGGAGAAAGCTTCGCTACATATTTACAGAGGTAGAGAGCATTAGTAAGTGACTTTTAACATACCTATTGACCAAATTTGACCCTATAAGTGAAATTGGGACCCATATAGGTAAAAAAATGATCTTTAGGTGTTTTTTGGGATCTAGGATTATCTCATAGGGTGTCTTATAAGTCTTTTGATGTAATTTGATGCCACTTTAGTCTTCATCATGGTCTAATTAATCTATATGTCAATTTGAGTCACTTAATAGCCATTTAGGGGTCATAAATGTAAGTGGAATAGTTTTAAAGGTGTCCTAGTGTCTTAGTTTCATTTAAAACATCCATGAAGTTAGATTCATTATCAATAATATTACTCCCATCTGAATCTTGTAGGTTATCTAAATGAAAATCAAGAAAATAACTGAAAAGGAGGAGTTTATCACTTGTGTAGCCCATAAAGGAAGGTGACACATGATATAAGGTCATGTAATGTATATTAATCTTATTCATACTCATATTAGTGTTTTAAATTCTTTAAAATTGATAAAAATATCTAAAACTATTATGCTCCTTCTTCTCTCTTCTAGACACACAAAACTAGTTTGCATGTGTGTGCTTATTACAGACATCAAAAGAGGTTTCAAATGAAATGACTTTGGGAGGTTAAATTAAACTTATAAATATTAATTTCCACAAAAATATTTTGAATATTGGTCAAATATTATTTATGAATCATCTCTAGCAAGTTGACTATGTTATACTTCTCACTCTTTCCTACACACCTATAGGTTTTGCTCTAATTTAGACAAGTATATAAAATTTAGATAGTGATGTTGAGTCCATATTATTTTGGATATATAATCAGATTATCTCAATTTTTGGTTTCATAGTTCATTGTGTTTTTATATGAAAGTCATCTTATGTTGCAAGAATATATCACCATGTGAGGTCTCATTCAAAGTTTTCCTTATTTGTAGAATGTTTGGTTATCTATAGAGGTATCATGTGAATAGAGTATGATGATTCCCATGTCTAAATACCATAATTATTCATCCATTCCGTGTTTGGTTTCATCACATTAGGCGTTGATCAAACTTGCATCTTTATCATGTTCATAGTCAACTACTTGGCCTTTCTCACTTGTAGTCAAGTGTATGAAGCTATCTAGCATACTCAAGTAGGTGTAGAAAAGTTTTGAAGATGTTGTAAATGTCTTTATAAGTGAGAAAAAATAAATTACAACTTTAAAATACTATATAAAGGGAATTTTGTAGTAAAATACAACATATACATAGTCTTCTACCATTTATATGTACCTATAGGTGTTTGCAGAAAGGTTCAAACATGAAAATAATATGTGAGAGATTATATAAAGATTTATAACATCTTAATGTTTGATTTTAATGCATTGATGGTAGATCAACTGGTTATTAAGGCATATTCCTTAAGGACATTATCCTAATTTTGCTTATTATCTAGATGTAACTCAAATGCACCTATAAGAGTCTCTCTTTGATGACATCATGATGATATGAGAGATTTGATAGGTGTTTCAATATTTTAGAGTCCTAAAAGTGAATTTGAAAATTTGTAAATGGCCTAAAGTGATCACAAAGACACATATCTTGCATATTATATAAATTTGCACTCACTAGTTGTATATGAAAATGACCACCTACATGTGGCATTAGTAGAAAGCTAAAAATGTTGATTGGAGAAGATTTGATATGATTTGAGGATTTCATGAGGTTTTTTAGATTGATTGATAGTATGATAAATATAATTGAGTCTTAAAGTTGATAAGTGAGTCTTTCAATAAATTTTGAATCTATTTGATGTTTAAGGAGAAACAAAGATGAAGGGTAAGGATTAGAGATTAGAGATAACCTAGATTGGTTTCACGTTGTATCTAGATGATGTTGAGCACTCCTCTTTGGCTAAGGAGGACTATCTATGAATAAGAAATCACTACCACCAAAAATATTTATTAGTAGATATATGAGTGGGATGCCAAGCTACACACTTGCTCTTGGAAGTGTCAAACTTCTTTAGGGATGATAGTACACTTTTTGAAACAAAATGGTAATGAATAAAAAAATGAAATAGAGAATAAGAGAGAGATATTCATACCATTATTGCAGTCTAAGTGCAATAGAGAGTGACATAGTATAGGTAATGTGAATTATTAATGTTTTTAGAGATTGTTTAGGTAAGCTTAGAGAAGTTGGTGGAAATACACAATCATCAACTTTAGTTAGGTTGTCGATGTCAGCCAGGAGATATGATCGATGTCAATTATGTGACCTATGTTGGTAGGGGAAGTATGTTCTTAGGAGGTTACATGAGACTTTTCTAAGGTGGGAGGTAGATGTTGGTCATGTTTGTGAGGTTGGGAAGAGTGACAAGGGTGTGGGTAAGACTCAGGGGGGTTTAGATAGAGGGATGGTATGTTTGAAGTAAAGGGAAAGAGGCTAAGGAGTTTTAAAAACCCTTCATAAGGAGAGTCAAAACATTAATTAAATGATAAAAAATATAACGTAAAATAATTATAAAATGACTATTTAAAGGAATTATAAAAAATAGAGATATACTTAGCTGGTGAAATGGATAAACCATGAGTGCAAGATAGATGACTCTAATGAGGTGTGTTGAATAAATACGCGAATAAAAAAAACATGTGCTATTAGTTTAGAAGAATCCAAGATTTGTGCAGTATATCAATTCCTAATTTGGACTGATTTATGTAGAGTAATGGTAAGCTTGGATGTAGAAAGTTGAATGTCAAAGCCTATATGTGAATGATTGAATTTTTCTAATTTTTGTTGACCCAAATATTAGATTTCAATTTGGTTTAAGTAATCAAAGTCAGTGATCCCACTAACATTGGCTGAGGGTTGATCGACATCGGTGGCATGAGAATAGGTAAAAGGGTTATTTTTAGCCTATTTTTTATTCCTTCTCTTGCCAAGTGTGGTGTTTATTAGAAAATGGTAGAAATGAGGGGTTAAGAAGATTTTAGTTAGTTAGGAATTTATATTAGGGGTGAGAAAAATTCATGGGTAGTTAGGATTAGGAGACTAAGTCTTGAGGTAACTTAGAGGGTAGGAATTAGTCTTAGGATGAGGTGGCTAGGTAAGGTGGCATAAGTAGTTTTTAATTAACTTAATTAAATATTTTTAAATTAATTAAATTTTTGAGGGGTGAAAACATGGGTTAGGAAGGCTAATTATTAAAACGGGATCAAGGGGGTTTTAACATAGGAAGTTACACATGTGTGTGACACAATTTTAGTGTCTACATTTACCCCTTTTGTCTTGTAGTTTATACTAACAAGTTGCAAGACAAAAATAGGAGTTGGATGCTCTAGTTATGGGATGAGGTATCCCCCCTCAAAATAGAAATTGATAGAAGAGAATCTATAATCAGGTACCAATTTGATAAAGGAGTTGAATGGCTGGGTGGATGTTGAGTGAGAACATGGTAACATCATTGCTTTAGTGTATACTACTATAAGTTATAGTTAACAAAATAAATAATAGGTAAAGGTGAGGAAGAATTAGATAGAAATAACCAAATCATAGCTTGTACGTGTTAGCTAATAAGGTCAAAAGGATTAAAGTTATAGATCTAATGGTCTATGTCTTCTAGGTATCTAAGGTAGGAACTGCTTTTGGTAAACACAAAATCTTGTAGGTGATAAGACTAGTTTTGTCATGATCTAAAACCCCTAATATACATGTGTGTGTACAATAGCCAACTATAGCGAGGTATCATAAGTGGTCAATACAAGCAATGCAAGGTTGGTTCAAAAGGGTCAATACTTGAGGAGATATTCATGATATCCAGTCAGAGTCATTATGGGTGGAGATTTAAGTGATCTCCAAGGTTGGTTATCATGGTTAGGGAGATATATGTGATTTTCAATGTTTGTTGTTATGGTCAAGGAGATATATGTTATCTCCAAGTTTCCATAGATTTAGGGTGTAGTCCAAAGGGTGGTGGTTTGGGTTGAAAACTCTAATTTTAAGGTTATCAATGTTAGTTATCTCACTGATGCTAGTAGTAAGTATTATCAACATTGACATCTTAGGTCAAGACTACCGATGTTAATGGGTGGCCAAATCCAACAAAAAGGGGTTTGGTGGCCCACAAAAACTCCTTTGCAATAGTTTATTAGAGAAAAAGATTTTGATTGTTGTGGGGCATAGGATATCCCTAGCCTATTTTTTTATGATGAGTTGGTGAGAGATAAGTGGTTGAGAAGAGTGTGTAAGAGTGAGGGTGTGATTGAGTGCTTGGTGGGCCATAGTGTGATCAAGAGAGTGTTGGTGTGGGTAAATATGGTAGAGGTAGAAGGGGACCGAATTAGAGGTGTGCTACCACAAGTGCTAGCAATATAACCTAGAGGAGATAGAGAGATGAGGTAGGATGCTCTTTGAGTTGAAATTTAATTTAAGGTAGTTAATTTGTTATTTGGGATAAATTTGAATGTTTGGGGGGAGAGTGAAATTAGAGGGGTAGTAAATGGGGTAAGGGTAGGTTTGGGTTAATTTGGGAAGGGTTGGGGTAGTTTTTAGGTAGAAACCTAAATTTGGAGGTGGGTTATTCAGCCCTAGGGCTGAACTAGTCATTGATGTTAGTGGGGATCATCAACATTGGTCAACAACCAATGCTAATGTTAACTGACACTCAACATAAATATCTGCATATAAGATCAACATTGATCACAAGAAAAACCCTAAATTAGAAGAAAAGTCCAATTTTAGATCCCTAATTAAGTTAGTCATCAAGCTTAATGGCTGAGCTAGCCTTAGAAGACCCTGTTTCAACTGAGTGCTACCTACATATCCTAAGTGATAGCCTTAGGACAATGTAGTTCTCTTAATGTGTAGGGGAAAAGGGTGAGGTATGGTTAAAAATTTGTTAAGGGAAGCAGTTAGAAAAAGGTAGGTTAAAATAGGTCATGAGACCTAGGGCTCAAAAGATAAGTCATTGGGTTGAGGGTGTGAGATATAGGCTATGGGGCATATATTTTAAGATATAGGTCATGGGGCCTAGAGTTGAAAGATAGGTATTTGGGCCTAGGGTTTAGGTGAGTTAATAGGTTAGATAGTTAGGTGGGTATACAGTTGAGCTAATCTTAAAATAACCTATGTCAACTGAGTGTTACCTACATAGCTTAGATGAGGACCTCAAGCCTATAGAGGGAAAAAGGGTGGAGGTTTATATTGGAAAGTATGTGACTTGAGGTTTGTGTGTGTGGATGCAGGCTAGGCAAGAGTTGACATTACAAGATTGACTACCTATGCTACTAATGAAGATGAGCATGGATGTCACCATGGATGAGTGAGAAAACATGGTAGTTGTAGGGTTAAGAGGAGTGTAATGATATTATCAAGTTGCACATGATATGAGTTTTATGGTAGCTTTGATAAAGAGGTGGGATCACACCATCAACACTTTCTATTTACCTATCAGAGAGTTGACAGTGATGTAGGAGGATGTACAAAATATTTTACAATTTACACTCCAAGGTGAGGAGCTCTTCTTATGTTAGAGAGAGGAGCATGATATTCATATGGAAACATTATTTAGATAGAATGTTAGTGAGGTGACTTATATCTCAATGAGTTTAGATTATGAGCCACTATATACTGTCAATGAGGAACAACACCCATTGAGTATCTTGATGATGATATGGATTATAGTATATGCACTTCTAAACATGGATGGGGAGAGATTTCCATTTGCATTTATAGGTGTGTTATAATAGATGGTTGAGCAGCAAACAATGTATACATGGGGTCCAAATTTTATCGCATAGTTATACAAAGAGTTATGGGGTTTGAGGCTATGATGATAGTATAGTTTGTGCATAAGGAATTTGATCTATTATTAGGCATATGAGCACATTGTGGTGACACATCCATTGGAGTTACCCCTCATGATTATAACCAGTTTTAGGGTTGAGTTTAGATGGTGAAGAGAGGGTATAGCCTAGACACACATAGATGACATAGTGTGTGTGACATTGATTATTATAGGCATATGATAGATGGAAATATTTCACATAGTTATTGTTTGGAGGCCCTACTTGATATACCCTATATTTAGAGGATAGGTAGAGTAGCTTGTTAGCCTATAGAGCATATTATGGGTTAGAGGGAGATGAGCTAGAGAGTTAAAGATGATACTTGTGGCACAGGTCAAGAGATAGTTTGGCTTGTTAGAATATGTGCCTCCTACCTTTCCTCTATATAGGAGTGATGATATAGAGGCACCCATACCTTTTCCCTAAGAGATATATGGGCCAATTTTGAGCAGTTGCCAATAGGTCCAAGTATGGTAGATCTTGGATGTACAGTGGCTTATCTTTCATGGTGGATAAGTCTACATCCTACGATTCAAGTCAGGAGGCCACCACCAAATTTACAAGTAGTGATGAGAGAGAGAGAGAGATGTAGTCATATAGGCCTGACATGTAGCTATACAAGCTCAAGATGTAGCACATGCATAGGTTTTAGTCTTATAAGGCTAGGTTATGACAATACAGGGACATGTGATTACACTGATGGGATAGGTTAGGTCATTATAGGGCTAAGTTATTACATTGATAGTAGAGATAGTTTAAGAGCAACATGATAGGTTACACCTCCTCCACCATAGGGACTAGTATAGGGTCCTAAATTAGGTTTTATGGGTCCATCGTAGACTGTATCTCTAGAAATGTACAACATTTCTTTAGATGAGATTGCATACTATGAGAGAGCCATCAAGGAGTTCTCACATATTTAGAGGTATTTTGAGGCTAAAGAGTAAGAGAGATCAGTGACACATGCCATGGATTCTAGCTCACGTAGATGCAGATAGATAGAGGGTGGTGATGATACTATTACTTCATGACCATGACTATAGCCTTGATTATTATAAGGGCTAGATGATATTTTTGATGTTGTTATATATGTTGTATACACATCGGTCTATGAACCAAAGATGAGAGATGTAATTTTTGAGAGAGAGAGAGATGATATTGATATGATTCATGGATGTATATTCATATTTAGTGTATACATATTTGAGAGTTTATGATTTTAAGATGCGTTTATGTGATGGTGATGATGTTGCAGTTACTATAATGGTATGGATGTTTATGTTATGTTACTATTATGTTATGTTAATTTTGAGCATGTTAGTTGAGTTAGACTAGCATTTACCATATGTGTGATGGTATATACATAGTTGATTGGTTAGCTTCATCTTAGCATTTGTCCATATTTGTGATGGTGTATGCTTAAAATGAATGGGTTGAGTATGTTTTTTTATTTCAGCATTTTTCCATATTTTTGATGGTGTATGCTTAAAATAAATGGTGTAGGCTTGATAGTTTTCCTATTTATTTTTGTTTAGATAAAATATGGTTGCATTTTTGGTGTATGTCACATGGGATTATATTAAATGGATTAATGGGCAATGGTTTATTAGTTTTAGTATGGTTTTGGGTAGTTATTTGAGTATATTTTCTTGGAATGGATATGTGAGCGATAATATTTTTTAAACACATAACTCTAAGAATCAAGAAAGATTGGTAGAAAAGTGAGAAGGTGATTGAATCTTTTTGTGAGATACGATCTTAGAAGAGAAATTGACATGTGATTGGGATGGGAAATAAAGATGCATGATTCTCATGTATTGGCAAAGACCATAATCACAACATAAATAGGATCAAGAGTATGATCCTCTTTCATGATTTACATCATTTGACCATTTGTTTATTAGAGAAGCATCATATTCACCTTGTGTCAAGTGAGTTCAAAGTCCCTTGAACGAGTATGAGGGGAAAAAGGCAAAAGGAATGAGAGTGTTTGGGTAGCATAACCTTCTTAGTGGGGAGGGTATGTCCCTTATGTGGGTGACCCGAGAGCTACTATGGGAAAGTCTATGACTTATAGTTTTTTTTTTGTGAAATTTGATCAATGCAGGAAGCCTATAATGGGATTTTGTTTGTGTTGAGGTCATATGAAGCTAATCAATATGAGAAGCTTCTAAGTCATTATTTCCCTTGATAAAAAATCTTGTCTTATCCATCCCTCAAGGGAGTGGTCTAAGATTTTGTTTTTAATTTTTAATATCTATCTTTCAAGGGAGTAGTATATTTATAGTATCAAGGATAAGTTACATAGCTATCGTTCAAGGGAGCAGTCTACATTGAGAATCATGACCTGAGAGATTATACCTTGTCTATGTATACCATGTTTTTTAGTTTTTTTAACTTTAGTAATGGAGAATACTATAGAGGCTAAGAGGTTTTCCATTTTGAGGAAAAAACCATAGAAGTTTTTAGGTTAACTAAGTGTGTAGGAATAAAGGTTAAGAGAAAGGGAGATGAATGTAATAGGGTTGCTGAAGGGATGAGCTCAAATTAAACATGAGGTAAAGTGTCAATTGACTAAAAAAAGGATGATCATAAGTGAAGAGCATTTAAAGGATAAATTTTTGGCCTTCCTTCAAGAGAAGATAAACAATAAGTTCTTGAGCCATACTTGTTATTTATGATGTAGGGTCTAATCCAATTAGGAGTAAACTTACCCCGTTTGATTTTCTCCATGCTTATCACATGTTGATTTTCCTTTAAGATGAGATATTTGATATTAAAATCTCACTCATTGAGGTGTTTTTTGTAAGCGCATTTGATACACTGTTGATATATTTGGAGGTGTTGAGGGCTATTAGATGGTATTCAGCAAGCAACTCAAGTTGAGCCAAACATTCTTGGAAAAATTCATCTTTAGTAAGTATGTCTTATAGAGAGATGCAAAGATAAGGAATTTGGACCTCAAGAGGCAAAACAACTTCCATCCCATAAACCAAATAAAAAGGCATAGCACTTGTAGGGGTTTGAATGCTAGTATAGTAAGCCCATAAACCAAATGAATTATGTGTGTGCCAATCCTTGATAGTATCATTGACTACCTTCATGAGGATTTTGGTTAAGGTTTTGTTATAATCTTCTACCTGTCCATTTTCTTGTGGATAGTATGATGATGAGAAGATTAATTTGATTCCAAAAGCATCACAAAGATTTTCGACAGTCTTATTTTTAAAATATTTGTTGTAATTTATTATAATTTTATCAGGGAAACCAAAATGATAGATGATGTGATGGTTGATAAAGTCAAAAAAAACATAGTCTTAGTGGAGACAAGAGGAATGGCCTTGACCCACTTGGTGAAGTATTCAATAGTAGTAATGATGGAATAGTGACAGAGAGATGAATGAGGGTTAATGTCATTGATTAGATCCAAACCCCATTGGGAGAAGGGCCAAAAGCATTTGGTGACTTGTAAGTCATGGCTTGAAACGTGATAGAGGTTAGCATGTTGTTGAAATTTGATGTAACATTGAATGTAATCACCATAGTCTTGATGGAGTGTTGGTCAATAGTAGCCAATTCAAAGGATACATTTGGCAATTATGTTACCATTGTAATGTCCACAAATAATCCCATCATGGACTTATTTAATGGTGAAGGGGATCTCAGTACTAGTGAGGCATGTAAAGAGGAGATCATCAAAACCTCACTTGTAGAGAAGTCCCCATAGCATATTGTAATGAGTGATACATTTAATGAAGGAATGGCTTCCATTATTAGAGAGTTTGGAAGGGGTAACAGAAAAGGAGAACTAATATATGAGTTACTTGTACCATAAGTCATGTGGGTTATGTGTTACATTGCCTATACAAAATATGTTAATTGATACATAGGAGGGAAATGTTAAATGATGTACAATAATATAGATTTTTCAGGAAGAGGGTGGAGAGGGTACGTGTGAAACAAGAGAAGCCATTATGTCAACAAATTTATTTATAGATTGAAGAATAGTTTATAAGAGGTAAGAGTTGAATGATTCCAATAGCGTATCCACGTGATGTTTATATCATTGTAGAATTTCATTTTTGCATAGGTATGAACCATTAACCTGATTAACCACTAGCTAGAAGTCACCAAAAATGGTTATTAATTGACACCCAAGAAAATAGTCATTTAAATCCCTAAGATCAAAGCTTCATATTCAACCATATTTTTAGTACATTCAAAATCTAGTTTGAATGACAAAGGCATAAGATCACCATCAAGACGGATGAGGATGACCCCTAAACCCCCACTGTGTTGACATTTAGACACATTAAAGAACATCATCATTTGATAAGATATGTCATCGATGGAGAGCATTGCAATAGATTAATCAAGGAATTCAAGGTTTGAAGGTTGGTTATTAGGTAAAGGGGTAGTAGCTAACTAGTTAGCAATCATTTTCCACTTGATATACTTTTGTTGAATAAATTCTAAGTTAAATTCAGCAAGGAGCATGAGCCACTGAGCTACATGTTGGTTGTGATATAAGCTTTGAATGCACGTATTTGAGGGGATCAGTATGGGTGATGACATAGGTTTTGTGATTTAAAAGGTAATGATGAAGCTTAGAAGCTACAAAGACCAACATGAGACAAAGATTTTTAGTCTGGGTACATCAAGCTTCATAATCAATAAGTGTGTAGCTTATGTAGTAAACCACTTGTTCTCAATGGCGATCATCCTAATATGCAATCATAACACCTAGATAATGGTCTATTATAGATATGTAAAGGTAGAAAGGTTTGTTTTATTAATTAGAATAAAAACTAATGGTGAAAGGAGATACCTTTTGAGTGCATCAAAGTCTTCTTGGTAATCTGTATTCCAATGGAAGGAGACATATTTTTTGAGGAGATGGTGAAAGGGTTGGAAATGATCCAACAACTGGGAAATGAAGCAACATATTAACTAAAGCTTTCCTTGTAGGATATGAATTTATTTGATATTATTAAGTGGAAGCATGTCTAGTATTGTTCGAACCTTAGTGAGGTCAACTTCAAGACTAGGGAGAGAAATAATAAAGCCTAATAGCTTACCCAAAAGGACACTAAAGATGAATTTATTTGGGTTTAGTCAAACATTATATTAAAAGAGATGAGTGAATATGATTTTGAGAATCATCAAGTGATCTTGGAAAAGTTTAGGCTTTTTGAGTAAGTCATCCATGTTGTCTTCCATAATTTTGTGTAGAAGATCATGGAAGATGTAAGTCATGATGCATTGGTAGGTGGTACTAGAATTTTTTAGACCAAAGGGCATGACCCAATAATAGAAATTCCCCCATGGGGTAATGAAAATTGCCTTGTGTTGATATTCAAGAGAAAATAGGATTTGATTGTAGCCTGAGAACCCATCCATAAGTGATAGCATCTCAAGTCCAAATGTTAAATCAACAAGTTGGTTGATACTTGGCAAAGGGAAGTCATCCTTTAGACAAGTGAGGTTTAAGTCATGATAGTCAGTGTAGATGTGGATTCCCCTTATTGTTTTTGTGATAAGAATAATATTGGAAAACCATTATGGGTAGTTGATTGGTTGAATAAAGTTAATAGAAAGGAGGAATTGGAGCTCTTCTTTGATAAGGAAAACAATACATGGATGCATTTTGTGAAGATTTTACTTAACAAGTTTAGCATCTTGATTGGTGATAATGTTGTGGGTGATGATAGAAGGGTCGATACTAGGCATGTCATTATAAGACCAAGTGAAGGATTTGATATGGTCATTAAGAAATGTGGAATAATTAGCTTGCTCAGAGAATTCCAAAGATTGGCCAACTTTAAGGACACATGGGCTATCATGATAGGGTAAATTGATGTCAATGGTTGATTCATTTAAGGTAGCTTGTGTTTTGTATGGGAGATACCATTAGATATAGGAATCATTTGCACCCATGTATGTGATAATAACATCATCATCTTGACATTATATAATGTTGATAGTGGGAGAGTCTTCATCAATCAATTCAAGATTAATTTGAGGAAAGGACCTTGTTTCCTTACCTCGATGATAGGTGAGGGGGCCCAAATGGATGGCATAATTGGGATATATAGATACCTTCAATTTGGTAGGTGATGTTGGAGGAGAGGATGGAGAAGGAGAGATAGTCTCTTTGATAATTGATATATGAGAAGCTTTGGTGAGTTTAGTTGGTTTGTCAAAACCCACTCCATGCCACTTTTTGGCATTTTTAATGGTTTTATTGGTGGGATATTCAATAGACATATGAAAACCATGCTCATAATGATCCAAAACAAATCCTTTTTAGGCACACCTATAAAGATAGGTGTGAGTGAATCTAAGATTTCCCAAGAAGGAGAAGTCACTGGTAAATGGTGGTCGCGAAGAGGATGGATTGCTGATAGTGGGAGCTTGATCAATTCCCCCATATGTGAAATTAGTTCAAAGGTTATGGGGATCATATGGGATGACCATCCCAATACAAAGATAATAATTGGGGTGCATATGAAGCTTTACTTACTCTTCTGGATTATGGAACATGTTGAGTGTTAAAAAATTATATTCTTTGAGCTATAGATTCTTGAAAATTCGTCCATGGGGTCTTTGTCAAAAATTTATGTTACTAGTATCTATGTAATCGGGGTAGTGGAACTTATGGAAGCTTCAAACATATAATGTAGATGAGATGATTTATTTAATTTAATGAGAACATCATTGGGGATATAAGTCATATTACATGTTTTGAAAGGAGGTGGGTCAGTGGGAATAACATGCACTTGCCCATTGTGCTCAAACTTGATGCAATGGTGCAAAGTTGAGAGCACACATGCCATAACATGTATCCAAGGTTATTGAAGTAGTATGCTGTATTGAAACTATCCTTATATAGTGTATAAGAGATCAAGAATTCTATAGGGATCCACATGGATATGTAAGACAATAATGCCCATCATAGTAGTTATGGTATCATTAAAGGAGTAGAGAACCACATTAGTTTGAGACATGAAATTTGTAGGAATGGGTGGAGATAATATTAATACTAGATCCTCCATTGATCATGACTCTTTTGACATGAGTTTGATTGATACATGTAGTGATAAAAAGGGTAAAATCTTGATCTTCAAGGTGTTGAAGTGGAATTTCTAAATCATTTTAGGAAATTAGGGAGATGGTGTTAAGAGAGATGACCAAATTTGTAAGAGGCTAGGGATCATCAAGTTTTACCTAAATCTCTTTCAAGGTACTAATCAAATATTTAAAGTGTTGGGGTGAGTTTTGGATTAATTCATATAAGAATATTTTCACAAGGGTTTGGTGGCATTTTTTCACCATTGAGTTTTGAATAACTTCTGAAGATGTTCATTTTAGGACACCCAAGATGGAAATCTTAAGATTCAGAGGAGTGTATTTTGATAAGGGATGATCCCAAGAGTTAGTGACATTTTCCTTTACTTTATCCTTTTTATTTTGTGACCATGTAGTCACATTAACTGTGTTGATCTGAAACATAGGTGAAGGAGGTGGCAAAGGGGGTATGCAAACATTTTAGGGTTTTAATTCAGGTAGAACAGTATGAGGTATGTGGATGCCATGGGTGGAATAGAAGGAAGGTTAATGGGAGTATCAACAAAGAGAGTGTTGATATCAAAGTGTTTTTGAATGACTATTGTGAGAGCTTTACATCTCTTAGTAACGTGTCTAGGTGAATCATGATATAGACACATTTATGTATCATTGACCTAAGATGGGTTTGGTCCAAGAGGGTTATAAGGCTTAGTGGGAGGAATAATTAATATAGAGGATTGCAACAACTAGTGTAGGAAAAAGGTTTGAGAGCCTATGAGTGGGCTAGCACTTGTTATTGTAATATGGGTGGATACTTTTTTGGTTTAGGAGTCATGGGGTTGATTTTGCATGGCAAATTTTTAGGTGGCAGTGGAGTCACATGTTTTGATGACATTTTCTTAGTGTTAGGTGTCATGGTGTTAGATGCGAAAAGCCTACTAGGTGACAAAGGTAGTAGTGGAGGTAACATAACCTCTAATTTCACTTGGATTGGTGATACCCCAACTATAGTAGAGGGATGTGGTCCAAAAATTGAAGGCAAAGTTGAGGGTGGAAGAGAGAAGGATTGGTCAGATCTATGAAATTTAACATTCTTACTTAGTTTAATCTATAAAACTTCAACTTATGGTTGGAGATTTAGATCTAAATTCACTTGTGGATGAATTATATTAGAGACTAGGTGAATGCCTAAAGACCTGATTTGCTTTAATTTGGTAGAATCTTGTGAGGGTAAGGGCTCTAACATAAAAGGAAAAGCTTCAAGTGATTTTGATGAAGAAGCTCTAAATTTGTAAAAGACATTGGGGTAAAGGGTATTAATAGGATTGATGTTATAGGATGACACCTATTGTGTAGGATAAGGAGTTTTAAGTCAGTCCCAAAATGCTGCATGATCTAGCTTCATGGAGTCAATAAATTCTAGATTTCACACTAACCATGAGAAGGGTTTAGATGAAGTTGATGTAGGCCTTATGATTACTTATTTAGAAGGCTTATGTGATTGATAAATAGGGAAATTATTGGCCTCTAATACTGTTTCACTAAATTTTGAATCTATTTCATTTTTTAAGGAGAAATAGACATGAAGGATAAGGATTAGAGATTAGAGAGAACCCAGATTGGTTACACACCATATCTAGATGATTTTGAGCACTCCTCTTTAGATAAGAAGGAATACCTATGAATAAAAAAGTACTACCACCAAAAATATTTGTTAACAGATATATGAGTGGGCTGCCAAGCTACATTCTTGTTCTTGGAAGTGTTAAACTTCCTTAGGGATGGCAATCCATTTTTTGAAACAAAATTGGTAATGAATAAAAAAATGAAAGAGAGAGTAAGAGACATATATTCATATCATTCTTCCAATTTTATTGTAGGAGAGAGTGACACAGTACATGTAAAGTGAGTTGTTGATGTTTTTGGAGGTTATTTGGGTAGGCTTAGGGAGGTTAGTGGAAATACATAGTCACCAACATCAGTTAGGTTAATGATATTAGTAAGGAGATATGGCCAATGTCAATTATATGATTGATGTCAGTTATGTGACTAATGTCAGTAGGGGTATTATGTTTTTAAGCGGTTGAAGGAGACATTTTTGAGCTGGGAGGTGAATGTTGGTTAGGATTATGATGTTGGGAAGAGTCATAAGGGAGTGTGTAAGACTTAGGTGGGTCTAGATAGAAAGTTGGTATGTTTAGAGTAGAGGAAAATAGGTGGAGTTTTAAAACTCCTCCATAGGGAGAGTTAATATGTTCATAAAATGATAAATAATATAATGTAAAGTAATTGTAAAATGATTGTTTAAAAGAATCACTAAAGCATAGACATTAACTTATATAATGAAATGGATGAACCATGGGTGCTAGATAGATGGCTCTGATGAGGTGTGTTGAAGCAATAGGTGAACAAAAAGACAAGTTTTTGATAATAGTTTAGAAGAATCCAAGCTCTGTTTAGTATATCAATTCCTAATTTGGAATGACTTGTGTATAGTAATGATAAGCTTGGATGTAGAAAGTTGATTGATAAATCTTGTATGTGAATAACTAAGCTTTTATAATTTTTGATAACCTAAACATTAGTTAGGAATTTGGCTTAAGTAACTGATGTCAATGATCTTTTAGACATCGATCATGGGTTGAATGACATCGATGACAACGGAATAGGTAAAAAGGCTATTTTAGCCTATTTTATGTTCTTTCTCATGCCATGTGTGGTATCCACTGGGAAATGGTATAAATGTGAGTTTAAGAAGGACATAGTTAGTTAGGAATTTATTTTTGGTGTGAGAACAAGCCATGAGTAGTTAGGATTAGGGGACTAAGTCTTGAGGTGACTCAGAGGGTAAGAATTAGTCTTAGGATGAGGTGGCTAGGTAAGGTGGCATAAGTAGTTTTTAATTAACTTAATTAAATATTTTAAATTAATTAAATGTGTGAGGGGTAAAAGTATGGGTTAGGAAGGTTAATTATTAAAAAGGGGTCAAGGGAAGGTTTAGAAACATGGTGTTACACATGTATGTGATGTAATTTTGGTGTCTACATTTGTCCCTTTTTGTCTTGTAATGTGTACTAACAAGTTGCAAGACAAAAATAGGAGTTGGATGCTCTAGGTATTAGATGAGGTATCCCTCCTCAAAATGGGAATTGATAGAGGAAAAACTAGAATTGGGTACTAGTTTAATAAGGAGTTAATCTGGTGGGTGGATGTTGAGTGAGAATGTGGTATCACTACTTGCATGTATACAACTACAAGTTATAGCTGATAAAATCAAGAACATGTAAAGGCAAGGAGGAATTGAATAGAAATAACCAAGTCATATCTTGTAAGTGATATTTGATAAGGTTAAAATGATCAAAGTTGTAGCTATAATGGTCCATGTGTTCTAGGTATTCAAGGTAGGAAGTACTCTTGGTAAACACAAAAGGTTATAGGTGATAGGACTAGCTTGGTTATGATCTAAAACACTTGATATAAATGCATCTATATAATAGCCAACTATAGTGAGGTAGCATAAGTGGTCAAGACAAGTAATGCAAGGTTTGTTTAAAAGGGTCAATGGTCAAGGAGATATTCATGATCTCTAGTCAAAGTCATCATGGGTGGAGATTTAAGTGATCTCTAAGGTTGGTTGTCATGGTTGGGGAGATATATGTGATCTCTAAGTTGGTTGTCATGGTTAGAGAGATATATGTGATTTCCAAGTTGGTTGTCATGGTCAAGGAGATATACATATCTCTAATTTTCCCTAGATTAATGGTATAGTCCAAAGGGTTGTGGTTAGGGTTAGAAACTCTAATTTAAGGGTACCAACATCAGTTATGTCACTGATGTTGGTAGGAAGTATTGCCAACATTGACAGCCTAGGTCAAGGATGTTGATGTTGGTGGGTGACCAAACTTGATTAAAAGGGGTTTGGTGACCCACCAAAACTCATTTACAACATTTGATTAGAGAGAAAAAGAGATATGAGTGGTAGTGAGATGTTAGAGCTAAGAGGGGACCTAGCTGGAGGTGCACCACCACAAGGGCTAACTATTCCATCTTGAAGGAGATAGAGAGATGAGGTAAGATCTTCCATGAGTTGAATTTGAATTTAAGTTTGTTAATTTTTTATTTTATGCCAAAAACTTTTGGGTGGCAAGAATGCTATTAGAGGGGTAGGAAATGGGGTGGGGTAGATTTAGGTGAATTTGGGAGGGATTTAGGGGTAGTTTTTAAGGGAAAACATAAAAGTGGGAGACAAGATGTTCAATCCTAGGGTTAAATTAGTCACTAATGTTGGTGGGGTTCACCCAAATCGATCAACATGGTACTGATGTTGGTGGGTTCCATTAATGTCAATCAACACCAAGCACTAATATCAGCATATAAGACTGACATTGATGAAATTAGAAAACCCCAAATAGGAGAAAAGGCCAATTTTAGATCCCCAATTGAGTTAGTCAACTAGCCTAATAATCAAACTAGACTTAAAAGACTACATGTCGACCGAGTGATACCTACATATCCTGGTTGAGGGCCTCATGACAATGTAGTTCTCCCAGTGCATAGGGAAAAAGATATGAGGTATGATTAAAAAATTGTTAATGAAAATGGTTAAGAAAAGGTATGTTGAAATAGGTCACGGGACTTAGGGCTTAAAAGATAGGTTGTAGGGTCGAGGGTTTGAGATATAAGCCATGGGGCCTAGAGTTGTGATAGGTAGTTGGGCCTAGGGTGGAGAAATAGGTAGTGAGACCTAGGGTGGAGATATAGGCAATGAATCCCATGGTGGAGAGATAGGTAGTGAGACCTAGGGTTTAAGTGGGAGAATAGGTTAGATAGTTAGATGGGTATATGGTTGAGCTACCCTCAAAATACCCCATGTTGATTGAGTTCTACTTACATAGCTTGGTTGAGGGCCTCAAGCTAATGTAGTTCTTCCATAGAGAAGGTAAAAAAGGGTGGAGATTTATATTGGAAAGTATGTGACTTGAGGTGTGTGTGTGTGTGTGTTGATGTAAGCTAGGCAAGAGTTGATGTTATGAGATCAAATACCTATGCTATTGATGTGGATAATGAAGGATATCACCCTAGATGAGTGGGATCAAATGGCAGCCATAGGGTTAGGAGGAGCGTGAAAATATTGTAGAGTTACATAGGATGTTAGTTTGATGATAGCATTGATAGAGAGCTGGGATCACACCACCAACACCTTCTATTTACTAACTAGAGAGTTGATAGTGACATAGGAGGACGTATATAAAATTTTATGATTGCTACTCAAGGGTGAGGAAATCTTCTCTTGTTCTATAAAGGAACATGATAGTCACATGGTTACATTGTTTGGAGAGTATGTTAGTGAGGTGACCTATCACTTAGTGAGCTTTGCATATGAGTTATTGTAAACTACTAATGAGGAGAAACACTAGTTGAGTATCTTGATGATGATAGGGATTACAATATATACACTACTAGACGTAGATGGGGAGAGATTTATAGTTGCATTGACAGGTGTGTTGGCATAGATGGTTGAGTAGCATATCATATATGCATGGTCACCAACATTTATATCATAGCTTTATAGAGAGTTATGGGGTTTGAGGCTATGAAGATGGTATAATTTATACATCAGTCATTTACTCCATTGTTGGTCATATGATCACATCATTGTGGCATGGCCATTGGGGATACCCACCATGATTATAGCTAGTTTTAGGGTCAAGTTTAGATTATGGAGAGATGGTATGGCCTAGACATGAGTAGACATCATAGTGTGAGATATTGATCATTATAGGTGCATGGTAGAGGGATTAATTCCTATAGATATTTTTTGGAGGCCCTACTTGACATACCCTACATTAAAAGGATTGGTAGAGTAACTTGTCAATTTATATAGCACATTATGGGTCATAGGGAGATGAGCTAGAGAACTAGAGATGATACCCATGGCATGGGTCAGGACATAGTTTAGCTTATTATAAGATGTACCTCATAACTTTTCTCAATATAGGAGGGATGATATAGAGGCACCCCTATCCTTGCTCCAAGAGATAGATGGGCCATATTTTGAGGAGATACCAACAAGCCTGGGAGTAGTAGATCCTAGATGCATAGTGGCTTATCTTGCATGGTGGATAGGTTTGCATCCCATGATTTAGGTTCGAAGGCCAACACTAGATTTATAGGGAGTGATGAGAGAGAGAGATGCAATCATATAGGCCTAGGATGTAGTATTACAATCTTGAGATATGACAACATAAGCTTCAAATGTAGCACAAGCACATGTATGGAACTTATAGGGGTAGGTTGTGACATTGTAGGGATAGGTTATGGAATTATAGGCTTAGGTTACTACACTGATAGTAGAGAGGGATAGTTTGAGAATAACATGACAAGATACTCCTCCTCCACCATAGGTACTAGTACAAGGCCTTCAATAGGTACGATGGGTCTACCATAAATTGTATCCCTAATGAGGTATAACACTACCCTTGATGATATTTTTTTATTATGAGAGGGCCATTAGGGAGTTACCATAGATTCAGAGGTATTTTGAGTTTAGAGACTAGGAGAGATTAGTGACACATGCCATGGCTTCTAGGTCATGTAGACACAGATAGGTGGAGAATGGTGATGACATTCCTTCATTATGACCATGAGTATAGCTTCAAGGATTTTAAGTGCTAGATTTTGATATTGTTATATATGTTGTATACACACTAGCCTATGAGTCGAAGATGAGAGATGTATATTTTGAGGGAGAGATGATATTGTTATTATCCATTGATGTACATATGAGATGTGTTTATTTTGAGATGCATTATTTTGGTGGTGATGATGTTGATCTTATTATAAACTCTCTCTCTCTCTCTGTGTGTGTATACACACACACACACAGATATATATATATATATATATATATATATATATATATATATATATATATATATATATGTATGTATGAGATGTGTTATTTTGAGATGCATCATTGTGATGGTGATGATGTTGATCTTATAATAATGATGTGGATGTTTATGTTATGTGAATGTTATGTTAATGTTGAGTATGTTAGTTAAATTAGACTAGCATTTCCCATATATGTGATGGTATATGCATAGTTGATTTATTACCTTCATCTTACCATTTTTCTATATTTGCGATGGTGTATGCTTAAAATGAATGGGTTGGGTATGTTATTTTATTTCAACATTTTTCCATATTTTTGATGGTGTATGCTTAAAATAAATGGAGTAGGCTTGATAGTTTTTCTATTTATTATTGTTTAGAGAAACTATGGTTATGCATTGGGTAGATTTCTCTTGAGCAATGGTTTGTTACTTTTAGTATGGTTTGGAGTAGTTATTATTGAGATGGATATACATTAAACACATAAATCTAAGAATCAAGAAGAATTGGTAGAAAGGTGAGATGGTGATTGAATCTTGTCATGAGATGCAATCTCAGTAGTGAAATCAACATGTGATTGGGATGGGAAATAAAGAGGCATGATGATCATGTATTGGCAAAGACAATAATAATAACATAAATAGGCTCAAGAATATAAGCCTCTTTCATGCTTTGCATCATTTGACCATTTTGTTTGTTAGAGAAGCATCATACTCACCTTGTGTGAAGTGAGTTCAAAGTCCCTTGAAAGAGTATGAGGGGAAAAGGGTAAAATGAGTGAGAGTGTTTGGGTAGTGTAACCTTCTTAGTGGGGATGGTATGCACCTTTTGTGGTGACCCAAGAGCTACTATAGGTAAGTCCATGACTTAAAGTTTTTTGTATGTGTAAGTTGATCAATGTAAGAAGCCTACAATGGGATTTTGTTTGTGTTGAGGGCATATGAATATGATCAATATGAGAAGATTCTAAGTCATTATTTTCTCTTGATAACAAAGCTTGGTGTAGCCATCCTTCAAGGGAGTAGTCTAAGCTTTTTTTTGAGTTTTAATAACTATCCTTCAAGGGACTAGTCTATTTATAGTATCAAAGAGAAAGTACATAACTATCCTTCAAAGGAGTAGTCTACATTGGGAATCATGACCTGAGACATTATAACTCATTTATGTATCCCATTTTTTTTAATTTAGTCATAGACAATACTATAGAGGCTTAGGAGTTTCCCACTTTAAGAGTAAAACCATAGAACTTCATATGTTAACTAAGTGTGTAGGAGTGAGGGTTAAGAGGAAAGGAGATGAATGTAATAGGGTTTCTCAAGGTATGAGCTCAAGTTAAACAAAAGGTGAAGCATCACTTGATTAACAAAATAATGGTCATAGGTGAAAAGCATTTAAAGGCTCAGGTTACAACTTTCCTTTGAGAGAAGATAAGTGATAAGTTCTTGAGCCATACTTATGAGTTATGATGTAGGGTCCAAGTGAATTAGGAGCAAAATTACCTCATTTGATTTTTTCCATGTTCGTCACATGTTTATTTTCCTTTAAGATGAGATCTTTGATATTGAAATCTCACTCCTTGAGATTTTTGTTGTAAGCACATTTGATACGCTCTTGATAGATTTAGAGGTGGTTGAGGGCTATGAGACAATGTTAATCAAGCAAATAAATTTGATCCAAACATTCTTGGTGAAATTCATCATTAGTATGTCTTGTAGAGAGATGTAAAGAGAAGGAATCTAGACCTCAAGAGGCAAAAAAACTTCCATCCCATAGACCAAAGAAAATGTTGTAGCACCTGTAGGGGTTCCAAAGCTATTACAGTAAGCCCATAAAGCAAAGGTAATGTGCATGTACCAATCCTTGCCAGTATCCTTGACTACCTTCATGAGGTTTTTGGTTAAGGTTTAATTTGAAGCTTTTGCCTATCCATTTGCTTGTGGATAGTATGATGATGAGAAACTTAATTTGATTCCAAAAGTGTCACAAAGATTTTGGATAGTCTTGTTTTTGAAATATTTGCCATTATTTGTTATAATTTTATAGGGGACAACAAAATGATAGATGATGTGATGGTTGATAAAGTTAAAAAAAAAATTAGCCTTAATGGAGACAAGAGGAATGGCCTCGACCAACTTGGTGAAGTGTTCAATGGAAGTAATGACATAACAGTGATAGAAGGATGAATGAGTGTTAATCTCATTGACTAGATCCAAGTCCCATTGGGAGAAGGGACAAAAGTCTTTGGTGACTTTTAATGCATGGCTTGGAATTTGAAGGAGGTTATCATGTTGTTGACATTTGATGGAGTGTTGGCCAATAATAGTCGAGTTGAAGGATATGCTTGGAAACTACATGACCATTAAAATATCCACCACAAATCTCATCATGGACTTCCTTAATGGTGAAGGGGATCTCAGTACTAGTGAGGCATCTAAGGAGGATACAATCAAAACCTTTCTTGTAGATAAGTCCCCCTAGCATAGTGTAATGAGTGGAATGTTTCATGAAGGCTTGCCTCCCATTATTGGAAAGGTTAGAAGGGGTAATAGAAAAGGAAAGGTAATCTATGAGTTGCTTATACCATAAGTTGTGTGGGTTGTGTGTTACATTTTTGATAAAAAGGATGTTAGTTGATACATATGAGGGTAATGTTAAGTGATACATAGTGACATAGATTTGAGGAAGAGTGTGAAGAGGGTATGTGTGAAACAAGTGAATCCATTGTCTTAGCAAACTTGTTTGTAGATCAAGGAATAGTTTTGAAGAGGTAAGAGTCAAATGATCCCAATATCATATCTACATGATGTTTATATCACTACATGATTTTGTTTTTGCATAGGTAGGAACTATTAACCTAATTAACCACTAGCTGAGAGTCACCAAAAATGGTTATCAATTTGACACCCAAGAAAATAGTCATTTGAAGCCCTAAGATCAAGGCTTCATATTTATACATATTATTAGTACATTCAAAATCTAGTTTAAGTGAAAAAGGCATAGGCTCACCATCAAGAGGGCTGAGGATGGCCTTTACACCCCCATCATGTTGACATTTAGATCCATCAAAGAATATCATCATTTGATAGGAGATGCCATTGGTGGAGAATGTTACGATGGATTCATCAGGGAATCAGAGGTTGGAAGGTTGGTTTTTAGGTAAAGGGGTAGTAGCTAAATGATCAACAATCATTTTCCCCTTGATATAATTTTATTGAATAAACTCTAAGTCAAATTTATCAAAGAGCATGAGCCACTAAGCTACACATTATTTGTGATATGGCTTGGAATGCATGTATTTGAGGGGATCATTATGGGTGATGACATAGGTTTTGTGATTTAAGAGGTAATGGTGGAGCTTGGAAGCTGTAAAGACCAATGTGAGATAAATATTTTTAGTATGGGTATATCAAGTTTCATAATCAATAAGTGTGTGGCTTATATAGTAAACTTCTTGTTCTTGATGGTGATCATCTTGATGTGTAATCATAGAACCCAGAGAATGGTCTATTATAGAGATGTAAAGGTAGAAAGGCTAATTTTCATTAGGTGTAATAAGAACCATTGGGGAAAGGATATACCATTTGAGTGCATAAAAGGCATCTTATCAATTTGTATTCCAATTGAAGGAGATATCCTTTTTGAGGAGATGGTGAAAGGGTTGGCAATGATCTAAAAACTAGGAGATGAAGTGGCAGATTGACTAAAGCTTGCCTTGTAGGCTATAAATTTTTTTGATATTATTAGGTAGAGGCATCTCTATTATTTCTCAAACCTTAGTAGGTTTGACTTCAATATCATGTAGAAAAATAGTAAAGCTTAAGAGCTTACCATAAATGACACCAAAGACACAATTCTTTGGGTTTAGTCAAATGTTATATTAGAGGAGATGAGTGAATATGATTTTGAGAATCATCAAGTGATCTTGGTGAAGTTTATACTTTCTAAGTAAGTCATCCACAATTTTGTGTAGGAGATCATGGAAGATGTAAGTCATGTCACATTAGTAGGTATCACTAGTGTTATTTAGACCAAAGGGCATGGCCCAATAATAGGAAGTCCCCCATCGGGTAATGAAAGTTGTCTTGTGTTGATCCTTGAGAGATACTATGATTTGATTATAACCTGAGAACCCATCCATAATTGATAGCATCTCATGGCAAACTGTTAGATCAATAAGTTGCATAATACTTGGTAAAGGGAAGTCATATTTTGGACAAATAAGGTTTAAGTCATGATAGTCAATGCAGATGCAGATTCCTCCAATCTCTTTGGTGATAGGAACAATATTAGAAACCCATTATGGATAGTCAATGGGTTGAATAAAGTTAGTATAAAGGAGACATTAGATCTCTTTTTTGACAAGGAGAGATATACAAGGGTGCATTTTGTGAAGCTTCTTCCTAACATATTAAGCATTTTGGTTGGTGATAATGTTTTGGGTGATGATATAAGGGTCCATACTAGGCATGTCATTATAAGACAAAGCAAAGGCTTTATTAAGGGCATTAAGAAATGTTGAATAATGATATTGCTTAGACAAATCTAAAGATTAGCCAATTTTAAGGACACATGGGTTATCATGAGAGGGTAAATTAATGTCAATGGTTGATTCATTTAACATAGCTTGAATTTCATATGGGAGTGAGTTTTGGATATAAGAATAATCTACACCTATGTATGTGAGAATAGTGTTATCATCTTGACATTGGATATTATTCACATTAGGAGAGTCTTCATCAATAATTTTAGGATGAATGAGAGGAAGGGACCTTGTTTCCTTACCACGGTGACAGGTGAGAGGCCCCAAATGGATGGCATTTATATATAAAAAAGGAGGTATAGATACCTTCAATTCGATAGGTGATGGTGGGGGACAGGATGGAGAAGGAGAGACTAGCTCTTTGATAATTGGTATATGCCAATTTTTTGTGAGTTTAGTTGGTTCGTCATAACCTACTACATGCCTCTTGTTAGAATTTTCAATGTTTTAGTTGGTGGGATATTCAATGGGTGTATGAACACCCTACTCATAATGACCCAAACCAATTCCTTTCTAGGCACACCTATAAAGATAAGTGAGATAAAAACTATCCTTAGGAAAAATATGTCACAGGTAAAGGGTTGTGGCGAATAGGATGGATTGTTGATAGTGGGAGTTCAATCAATTCCCCCATATGTGAAATTAGTTTGAAGGTTAGGGGGTCCAAAAGGGATGACCATCCCAATAGGGAGATCATAATTTGGTACATATGAGTCTTTCCATACTCTTGTGGAGTATGGAACATGTTGAGTGTCAACAAACAATATTCTCTAAGTGACAAATGCTTGAAAGTTTCCTCCATGGGATCTTTGTCAAGAATTTATGTCACTGGTATCTATGTAACCAGGGTAGTGGAGTTTATGGAAGATTCAAAAGTATCATGTAGAGAAGATGATGTATTTAATGGAATGAGAACATAATTGGGACTATAAGTCATGTTACATGTTTTAAATAGAGGTGGGTCAATAGGTATAACATACACTTGCCCATTGTGCTCAAACTTGACATAGTGGTGCAAAGTTGAGGGCACACATGCCATAAAATGTATCCAAGGTTGTCCAAGTAGTATGTTGTATTTAAACTCTCCTTCTACAACATATAAAATCTCAATAATTGTGTGAGGACCCACATGGATATGTAAGACAATAGTGCCTACCATAGTAGCTGTGGTATCATTAAAAGAGTGAAGCACCACATTGGTTTAAAACATGCAATTATCAAGAAGAGCTAGTTTTTTATAGGCATGGGTGGAGATAATATTAATACTATATCCAGCATTTATCGTGACTCTTTTGAAATGAGTTTGATTGATATATGTGGTGATAAAAAGGATAGAATCTTGATCTTCAGGGTGTTGAAGTGGAATTTCTGAATCACTAAAGGAAATAAGAGAGATGGTGTTAAGAGAGCTGACCAAAGTTGCAAGAGGTTAAGGATCATCAGGTTGTACCTCAACCACTTGAAAGGCACTAATAAAAGATTGATGATGTTGGGTTAGTTTTGGATTAACTCATACAAGGACATTTTCAAAGGGGTTTGGTGAAGTTGTTTCACCATCAAGTTTTGAATAACTTCTAAAGATGTTGGTTTTGGGACACCCAAGATGGAAATATTAGGATTCAGAGGAGTGTCTATGGAGAAGGGATGAACCCAAGGAGCAGTGACCTTTTCCTTACCTTTATCCTTTTGATTTTGTGATTTCATGGTCACATTAAATATGTTGATCTAAAACATAGGTGATGGAGGTGGCAAAGGGGATACAAAAACATCTTTGGGTTTGAATTCAGGTGGAATAGTATGAGGCATTATGGATGCCAGAGGTGGAATAGAAATAAGGCTTATGGGAGTATCAATAAAGGGAGTGTTGACTTCAAAGTGTTGCTAAAAGAATGATGTGAGAGATTTAAAACTCTTAGTATCATGTCCAGGTAAGTGATGATATAGACACACTTGTGTATCATCAAACCAAGATGGCTTTAGTCCAAGAGGTCTATAACACTTAATGGGAGGAAGAGTTATTATGGAATATTTAAACAACTAGTGTAGGAAAAATATCTAAAAGCCTACATGTGGGCTAGCACTTATTTTTGTAATAAGAGTGAACACCTTTAGTCTGAGTCATAGGGGTGATTTTACATGGCATCTTTTTAGGTGGTGGTGGAGTCACATGTTTTGATAACACTTTCTTGGTGTTAGGTATCATGGTGTCAAATGTGAAAGGCCTACTAAGTGGTAGAGGTAGTAGTGGAGGTAACTTAGCCTTTTGTTTTTATTAGATTAGTGATACTCTAACTAAAGTAGAGGGGTGTGGTCATAAAATTAATGGTAAAGTTAAGGGTGGAAGAGGGAAGGATCAACGAGATATAGAAAGCTTAACATTTTTTTGTAGTTCAAGCCATGAAACTCCAACTTGTGGTTGGAAATTCAGATATAATTTCACCTATGGATGTATTCGATTAGAGACCAAATGTATGCCTAAAAACCTGATATACTTTAATGTGATAGATGCTTGCGAGGGTGAGGGTTCTGACATAAAAGGATGAGCTTCTGGTGATTTTAGTGAAAAAGCTCTAATTTGGCCAAAGACCTTGGGGTAAACAGTAGTGAGAGGGTTGGTGGTAAAGGTCGACACTCATTGTGTAGGATAAGGAGTTTTATGTTAGTCCCAAAATATTGCATGATCTACCTTTATGGAGTCAAGAACTTCTAGACTTTTCACTAATCATGAGAAGGGTTTAGATGAAGTTGACATAGGCCTTATGGTTACTTCTTTAGAAGTTTGAGGTTATTTAGAAGGATGGAAATTTTTTGTCTTTGTTAGCTCAGGCCAAATATGAGAAAGAACCACAACAGGGTCTTCTTCAATAGAGACAGGAGAAGAGGCATGGTCTTCCATGGGTGGAGGAGAGGTAGGCAAAGAGGGATCTTCTAGGGGGTAGTGCATAGGTATAATTGTTCCCTCAAAATGTGGGTGAGGAATAGGTAGAGTATGATCCTCCATAGGTAAAAGAAGTGGTAAAATTTGTTGAATCAAAGTAGGCATAATAGGTCTCTCATTTAATGTAAGATTACATAACACTGGCTCTTCTAGGTGCAAAGGAGGAGTGGATGGGATACTACTTTCTATCAATGGAGGAGAGACAAGTGAAGAGGGTTCCTAAAGAGGTTATAACATAATAAGGATGTTCCCTTCAACATGTAGTTATATAATGGGTAAGGCATGATCCTCAAGTGGTAAGAGGATAGGTAACATTGGTACAAAAGGAATTGGCAATATAGGCTCCTCTTATGGCAAAAGAAGTGGTAAAGGAGGATCTTCCTCATGTGGGAATGGAATAGGTGAAGTAGGATCTTATAATCAAGGAGGAATAATGAGCAAAATAAATTCCACTAATTATGGGGGAGGAATAGGTAAAATGGGTACCTCTTGTTGTGGGAGAGGTTAGACTAGAGGTAAAGGAAAGACCATATTAACCATATGGATATTACGATCACATGAGTTATTAGTCATGGTCTAAATAATATTTTGATTGGGTGAATGGTTAGGAAAAGGCTATTTTAACACCTCCATATTTTGATTATCAGGTACATTAGTGTTATCCAAGATGAGATCACCCCTATCAAGCATGTCTTGAACAATGTTCTTGAATGTTTTATAATTATTAGAATTGTGGGATCTGACTCGATGGTAGCTTTAAAACTCATCCTCCTTATACCAAGTTGGAATAAGATGGGAGGGTTCAAATATATAGGAGGCTTGATTTGAGGAAGGTTTATGGCTCCTTATTGCAATAGTTTTTCCAAAATGGAAGTATATGACTCCCCAATGGGAGTGTATTATCTTTGTTCATACCGTTGTTTGAATTGTTTAGTCAGAGTTTGGGAAGTCAAGGAATTAGGTTGGTTTCTGGTTGTGGAAGAAGCTAATTTAATGATCACCACATTACCATAGCCTTTATATTTTTTTTTGAAAGAGAATTTTTAGAAGAAAAGAAGTCATTCTATTTGGAATTGGCATTCTTACTGTGCAACTTGACTCTGTCTTCATCTATAGCCTAAATCTTGAGTTTCTACGCCATTATAAAGGCTTCATCAAATGTGTGGAAAGTTTTTACTTGAATTGTGGATGAAATTTTCTTATCACATGCCCTCGATAAGAGCTCAATAATCTTGGGTTGGGGGAAAGAGAAGGAGAGTTAATTGATTAAGCCTCTCAAGTGAGTGACAAAATATGTGAGAGACTCATCATCAAATTGTCTAATAGAATAAAGGTCTATAATAGAAAAAAATTATAAATGTTAATAGAAAAATGGTTTAAGAATATTTTTGAGATTTAGGTAAATGAGAAAAGGGAGTGCCGAGTTATAGAGCTATACCAATCCAGGTCAACACCCAAAATAGACATTAGGATAGTGTGAAATAATAATGCATCATCATATCCTATTAAATAACAAGCATGTCTAAATGCTCAAAAATGTTGTTGTCGGTCCTCTTTACTCTATAAATGAGTAAATTTGGGTAGTTACCATTGGCTTGGATAAGGGAAAATAGGCATAGAAGGATGGATGGGATCTTTTCATATCTCATCATAAGATAAAATATTCTTTGAACCTAACATGGATGTCTCTAGATTAGACATCTTGCCCATCAACATCTTAATGAGGTCTAGAGGGGTATTGGTTTGGGAGATACCCCCTAAGTTATAAGGAACCTGATAAGATGCAGAGGGATCATATGACATAACTTAATGTGGTTGTGTTGATGCAACATATGGAAATGAGTCATAGGCTAGGGGTAAAAACAAAATGAGCTTGTCCTATTGAGTTAGAGACTATGCTTTAGTTAAAATGTTGTTATTGTAGGTTGGGTTGTTGGCATGGTTATACTAGGTAAAGGGTGAGTCCTAAATCAATTAATTATAGGTACAAGATTAGATGGGATATGTACCACCAAATTTAGAAATAGGGTTAGGCTTAACTAAAATGGTAGTGGTTGTGAAGGCAGGGGAGCGATACCAGGGTTTAGGTGGGATTGGGTGGTTGGTGATGTTGAACTTTGAACATTGTTTATGGTTGGGTTACTTTTCAAAGTAGTGGTTTGATTAACCATGGGGAAAATAGTGGAGATAGCAAAAACTGAAGTTGTCTCCATCAGAGAAGTTGGCATATCATCTAGTGGGTCACCCAAAGAATTGTGGGTTTGGCTCATGGCAAGGTAATGCTAAAGCAATACCACATTATGATCAAGAAATTTAGCAAAATATTGATCTCCTTTAGGAAAAATGGGAATTTAGATGGGGCTAGGAGTATGCTCTGTATCTGAAGTATGATCCATGATAGAATCAACAAGAGGGGAAGGTGAAAGTGGTTACTGACTTACGTAATCAACAAAACTTTTGGCTTGGGATTACATAAATACCATGTAAGAAGAACTATAAACAATATTAATACTTTGTATTAGTGATAGAATAAGGAAAAACTAGGTTTGGGTGTAGGTAAGTCAATTGTTTTAGCTTGCTATTTTGAGCAAATTGAAATTACATAGTTAATGATGTCAGTCACTTGACTGATGTCAATAGTTAAAGTCTACTAATGTCGGTGCGATTAATTGATGTTAGTCATAGTGATATCCTAGGAGATGGAAAATATAATGTTTTAGAAACCCAAAGGTAGAATCTAGGTAAAATAGAGGATGCAAGAGGTATGTATAAGGAGAATGAACACTTAAAAAATTTGATATAACATGCTATACAACTTGAGTATTATAAATGGTGTTGATTTTGTAAATTAATGGAAAAATGTCCTTACCAACTCTAAAATAAAGAAGGCAATATAAAAGTAGAAAAATAACATATAACCACTAATTATTAAATCCTAGATATTAATTTTAGTCTCATGTTGGCTTATGACTTAATCAGATAGTGAGAAGAGAATTTGGTTATTGAATGTACTAGAAAGCAATCTATAGATAGTTTCAATTTAGTTTTGGTGCTCAAGAGGAAATCTATGTTAGACCAAGTATGTGGCTTGTTAGAGGAGCTTGCTTCCTACACTTCACAAAGCTAAAGCCAAGCAAGGCCACTTAGCCAAAATATACCTTCTGCCTAGAGTTTACACTCTACCAAAGAACAGAGTAATGAAATCTAAGCAGAATAACCAGGTAGGGTAAGGTGATCCACCAAGTGATGAAATCCTAATGGGACTTGTCTTAGGTGAGTTTAAAATTTTTTTTGTGACTATGATCTATTTGTGTAACATAGGTGTACTATGATTCATTCATAATGCTTGTAATTAACTAGGTGAGCTAATATGCAGCAAGCAAACAATGAAGTGTAGTAAGTTTTAAACCCAAATCTAAAGTGTTTTGATTTGAATGAAAACAATGATGAAATATGAGAAGAGAATGAAATTCACTATCCTAATGTGCATGTAAGAAAGATATAAATAAGATATTATTTTAACTTTCAATAAAAATGATAATTTTCTTTTAGAGGCAAAAGGAAGAGAAGACTGGTGTAGACACCAAAATTGTGTCTATTCCTTAGTCATCCTCCCCATTCATCCCATTGGTCCACTTCTAAACATTCCTAACCCACACACTTATTAATTTAAAATAAATTAACTATTTTAAATTAATAACACCCCTTGACACTTCACCCAAGACACCTCACCCCACCTTATATACCTCTCCTTGGATTCCTCCATCACCCCATGCCAAATCTTAATTACTTAAACCCCATTTCAACCCTCCCACTAAACTCTCATGATCATTTAATCCACATTTGGACTATTTTCCAATGACAATCAACCCTGGTAGTTGGAAGAATAGGATAAAGGCTAAAAATAGCCTCTTTTCCCATTCTTTAGCCGTTGACGTCAGTCAGTAGTCAGCCGATATCGGTTCCTTTAAAACTGAATTTTAGCTTTTGTTGCTCCCCCAACCCCCATGAACATGAATTCTCTTATTTCAAGATCCAAGTTCTCTTACTCCTTGACTTATTTTAGGCATCATCATCTCAACAACACTCTCCAGGCTCAGAAATTCTACATCAATCATTCCACACCGGATTGAAGGTTGCACGAAATCTCCCGCATCAGCCACAATGAAAACAGGCCTTCTGCACTTTTGGTTCTCTACAAAAGCTAAGTATTTATACTTATTTTTATTTTAGTGCTCTTAGGATACATTTGCAATCAGCCCATTGTCCATTTCCAAGCACTATTGACATAACCCAATCTATTCTTCCCAGAGAGGCTGAAAAGCCTTCTCTCATCCTTATCTCCCTTTTACCCTTGTCCTCTGTCTAGTCCCTCTTTCAAGCTACACACTCTACCCTACAAACCCAAAACAAACCATTAAAAATCCCACAGACACCCCAAACCATTCTGTTGACCACAGACAGACCTAGGACTCGTCTAAAGCCCCATTGCCCTGACTGACATTAGCCTTCAAGCCCATTGCCCCTACTGATGTCAGTAGACTAACCGACGTCAACAACCTGACAAACTGACACTGGTAGAACCACTGACATCAGTGACTATGGAAGATAGATTGCTAAATATAGGGACCCATTATCTCTATTTCTTTTGTTCAGTCTTTTATCATTTCTTTTTCTAGCAACATTCTTTTCTTTATCAACCAGTGGACTGTCATCCCTCCAGGAAGTCTTTGCACTTCTAGGACCAAGCTTTGCTTGGTAGTCAACTATCTATCTATCTAACATTTTATTTGTTTAAGTCTATCTTATCTACAAGTGTCATCCTCCACAGCCAAAGAGGAGTCCCTTCAACGTCTGGATACGGTGCACAAAACTTCATCCGGGTATCATCTAACCCTTGACTATTACTTTAGTTTCTTTCATCCTCTAAATGTGAAAAAGAAAAAATGGTTAGAAACATTCTGGCATGCCCAGTGGGACCTTGGAGTTTTCCTTAGGTTCATACTTTTTCTTCTAAAAGCAAACTTTTCATATAGGTGCATTAGGTCTCTTCTTACATCCTTTTCTTCTATCTCTTTTGAAAAGACACCATCAGTAAAGTTAAAAGAATCCTTCTTTTTCTTTCTTTCTTGCATTTTAGAGTAGTGAAATTCATACTCTTCAACCATTTTTGCACTTGCCTGCATCCAAACACACATTTCAATTTGGGCTTAAAATCTATTGCATCTCATTTTCTACTTGAAATGCATATTTAGTCGACTCATCTAGTAATTAAAATGCATTATGAATAAAGCGTAGTCCACTTATGTTACACATCCAGACCACATTCACACAATCAAACATCTAAACATACCTGAGACAAGGTCTAACTAGGATTTCATCACCTAGTAGATACCTTACCCTTCTTGGTAATCCTACTTGGACTTCACTACCAAGGGGAGAGCCCACTCTGTTCTCTGGCAGAGTATAAACTCTAGGGGAAGTATATACTGGCTAAGCGACCCAGCTTATCTCTAGGCTCGTGAAGTGAGGTTAGTTAGCTCCTTAGCACCAGGCCACATACGAACCTAATACAGATCTTGAGCACCAAAACTAACTTGAAACCAACCATAGACTGCTTCTTTTAGGACCCATTCTAAAGCCAACTTCCTGAACACACACTAAGGCATAAGCCAACACGACTCTAAAAATTCATTCTTAGGAATTTAACATTTAGGGTCTACTTGTCTTCATCTTCTTTTCTATTTTCATCTAGTTTTTTGAGTTAGTAAGGATGTATTATCTTGCCTTGGATGGTTTTGACACGTAGTCAAACCAAAACTCTTATTGACCATGCAAGGTAACAATCACTCCCGCGTTCACCCTTTATAACAAGTCCTCTAATGGAGTATCACTCAGAGACTGAATGAACTCCTACCCAACCAACCCTGACTCAACCCCCTATTATTCTCGAAGGGGACCAAGACTTCAAAAGGTTCCTTGACCTTAATGTCAAGGCCCTTCAGCACTATCTCACGAGAAGTCAAACATGAGATTCTTTAGGTAACCCAATTTATGGGATGCCAACCTCCTTAGTTGAGACGGCAGCCATATCAACAACATCTATAATTCAACCCATAGACACCTAGGCCATCACCTCAACTAATAACCTGATCATGACTAATCTCCAAAGTGTGGCTTCTCCTTCTATTTTTGGACCTACTTCCATTGGGGTTTTGGCCCCCCATCAACCACAAACTATTCAACAAAGTTCTACCCCTTTCCAAAACCTAGTTGTCTCTCCATCCCACCTACTCTTGTGCCCATCAACACCAGGGTCGCTACTCATCTTTTGGCTAGTGTTGCCACCATCCAACCACCTCTGGAAACATCAAGCCAAGTTGTGCCACCTAGCTTCATGACACAACCACCCCTAGCTTCAACATCTATCCTTATGACTAGTCATCAATATGTTGCACATATACAAGTGCAACCAACTACATCGTATGCCCCTCCTAGCACCTTCCAAGTGCCTTACAACCTAGGGGGTGCCCCACCTACAAATTTGTCAACTAATCTAATCAAAATGTTGATGGACAAGATGTCTAATCTTGAGACGTCCATTTTGGGTTCAAGAAATGTTCTTTCATTAGAACAAATTTGTAATGAACCCATTCATCCTTCTATCCCAATCTAACCATAGCCCAGTCAGTGGGAACTTCCCAAGTTTACTTGATTTTAGAGTAAGGAAGACCCATAACAACATCTACAAGCATTTAGACATGCTTGTTACCTTATAGCATATGATGATGCATTGTTACTACGCACATTCTCCATGTCGCTTTTTGGCACTGCCCTCGATTGGTATAGTTCTATCACCAGTCACTCTCTTTTCACATACACTCAGCTAGCTCAACTTTTCCTTGACCACTTTTCGATCAATATCACCAAAAAGGTTTCAATCACAGACCTATACTCTATCAAACAATTTGAAGATGAATCAATAGCTGATTTCATTGCCTATTGGAGAGGCTTAATCAATCAACTCTCCTTTTCTTTACCTCAACTCGAGCTCATTAAGCTCTTTTCACAGGCATGTGCCAAACATATTTCATCTACTTTGTGGGTCCAAACATTCTGCACATTTGACGAAGCTTTCACGATGGCTAGGAAGCTTGAACTACGGGCTGTCGAAGAAAATAAAGTCAAATTGTGGAGTAAAAACCCCAATGCCAAGACAAATGACCCTTCCTCTAAATCTTCTTCTTCTAATTCCAAATCTAAGGCATCGGCAAATGTTGTAGTCATTAGACCATCATCTTCAACAACCAACCAATCCAAACCTTCCACATCTTAAAGTATCACATGACAATTCTAACAATGATACGTACAGCATCAATATACTCCAATAGGAAAATCATACGCATCTGTGTTGGATAAACTCATCAAATAGGGAGTCCTTAATCTCCCTCAAATTTGACCACCCCCTCAATTTGATCCCTCGCATGCCATCCCTACATGGTATAGGGAGAATGACTTCTGCAATTATCACCATGTCAAAGGCCATGACACAGACAATTGTAAGACCCTCAAGAACATCATTTAGGACATGTTAGATAAAGGTGATCTTGTCTTGGATAACCCAAATGTGCCACCCAATCAAAACATAGACATCTTCAGAAAACCTTTTCCTAACCATCCTCCTAGCCAAAACAACGTGTAGACCATGGCTGATGACTCCCAAGAGCATAATATATGCACAGTCAACACGATCTCTCCTCTTATGCCTGACCAACCTCTCTCACAGTCTAAAGAGGTTAGTCAACCTATTGGTCCTTCACAAGTGGAAGAGTCTTCTTCTCCCATTTATCTTCCATAGGTGCACGAGCCTTCTTCTCCTATTAGTTCTCCATTGACTTCCCTTACATTAGAGGACGCTTTGACCATACCGACACCACTAGCCCCACCTTCCTCCTTCCTGATACCAATGGAGGACCTTACCCTTCCTACTCCTCAACCACAAGTAGAAGGCATAATCATCCCTACCCTCTACCTTCTTGAGGAGCCACATTCTCTAATTCCTTCTACACTAAGAGAAGAACCTATCTCTTTGCCTTCTTTAACCAAAGACGATCCAGTTATGACTCCCTCACACCTTGGGTCTAAGACCACTGCATCTACCACATTTCTAGTCTCACAACCACCCACATCTTCTACAGAATCAAAGCCTCATCCAACATCTTCTAAATCATTCTCTCGATTGGTGGAGAAACTAGGACTTCTCCAATCAAGGAAATTAGAACATGAGGCATTATGGGAGTGGCTCAAATCTCCTCACCTCGCACGTCCCATCTCATCTCGTGCCGTTAACCCTCCTATGATGAAATATCTAAAAGCTTCCAACAAGGACCAGACTTCTACTTCCAAACTTTCAAAAACCCAACCATCCACATTAGAACCTAAACCCTCACAGACATCCACCACATCAAAACTGATTAAATCCCTTGGTGTTCACCCCATATCTAACCTCACTCACCTGTAAGTAAAGGTAGACTTGAACCTTGCCTCACCCAATAGTAGTCCTCAAACTAAACTAAAGAAGGCTACTAAACCATGGCAGTGAACTCCTCCTCCACCATCATCATTACCCTCCATTTTGGGCCCTCATCCTTCTACCATAATAGGAGTGCTCCCTACTCCAACCCCTAACCAAAACAAGTTACCTCCACTACTTCCTTTACCAACCACAAACCTACCTCCTCTAAAAAATTTGGCACCCCTCACAAAGAAAGTGTCATCTATGCAAGTGGCTGCACCACCAACCCAATTGGTGGTATAGAAGTCTCCTTCAACACCTCCCAATCAAAAGTCATCAACACCTCATGCATCAACAAGCATGAATCCTTTAGTGGGTTCATATGCTTTGATAATGTGCTGACTTTTGCAAACTTATAGCATAACCCTTCCACCTATTAAACCATTTCAGCCTCTCAGATCAAAATTGTCTTGGTTTGACGACACAAAAATTTTCCTATATCATTGCACTTTAGGACATGATATCGATAATTGTTGTGCCCTCAAGGTTGTCATTCACCAATACATGGAGAAAGACACCCTTCTTCTTGAGGATACTATCGACAAATCTTTAACACCATCCCATATCTCTCAAACCTCTTCACCTTCATTAGCATCTCATCAACAGACTATGGTCCCTTCACCTCCTCTCTTCGAAATTAACACCATCCATGTAGCCACTAGGTCACAAAAGGATAAGGCAAAAGAAAAAGCTTTTATTCCTTAGACCTACCCATTTGTCAAACTGCCTCAACCACCCAAACCCAAAATCTTGATCCTGGGTACATCCCAACCCACTTCTTCAGGGGCAATCCATGATTCTATGGTGAAACTGCTTCACCAAAAGCCTGTGAAGATGACTTTATATAACCTCATCCAAAGTTTCCCACAACATCGTCAGGCTTTAATCAGAGCCTTACAGGTAGTGGAGGTCCAACTCAAGGACCCCCAACCACTAGCTACCTTAGTCCAATCCTTATCCCCTATTGCCTCTATCACCTTTAACAATTTTGAAATTCCTACCTCTAACTTGGAAGATCAAAATGCTGCCCTTTTCATCACAACCTACGTTGATCAGGCTCGCATTAAGCGAGTTATGATTGATGGGGGTGCCAACATTAATATCATTTCCACCCATGCCTATGACCAATTATCCCTCCCAAAGAATTGCATATAAAAAATTGATGCAATCCTTCGATCCTTTAATGACACCACCACCACTACCATTGGCATCATCATCTTACATATTTGTGTTGGTCCACGAATAGTCTCAGAGCTCTTCTACATCATTGAGGGAGATTTGTAATACAACATGTTATTAGGACGACCTTGGATTTGGGCTATGTCCTATGGACCTTCTACATTGCACCGTTGTATCAAATTTGAACATGATGGGCAAGTCCATGTCATTCCCATAGACCCATCCCCTTTCAAGACATGCAACACGATATATCGACCCAATGATGTTCTCATTATTTTCAAGACATTAACCCAAACACCACCTCCACCTGTGGAAGCTTCAACCAGTACGCAAATGGTGGTTACACCTACACCACTTCCTCAAGAGACAATAAAAGACCCTATGGAAGATATCTTCCAATGACTTTCACTTGGGGAGTATCATTTACTCACCTTGGACATGTTCTAGACTCTGTAAGAGTATGGATAACTTCATCACAGTCCAAGCTATGACCATTGGATTGGAATGGTCATCCCTTATGGTCCTCCTAATCTTCAAACAAAACTAATCTATGGAGGGCTAGATTGAGCTCCCACTGATGGGAATCCTCTCTCCTCATCTCAACTATTCACATCTGACTTCTCTTTTCTTGGCAATCTAGACTTTGCTCATACCTATCTTTATAGGTGTGCATGGAAAGGCTTTGGCTTTAGGCGCTATGAACAATGCTCCCACCAACCCATCGAACCACCAAATGATGAAGCCATAAAAAATGCTAAAAATTGGCATGGCCTAGGTTTCCAAGAACCTACTGAAACTTTTGAAAACCTCTGCCCCAAACCTACCATAAGCCAATCTCCTCCAAGCTTGCCTATTCCCCCATCTTCAACCACGAAGTCGCTGGTTTCCATCCCTCCTAGTTTTTTTTGCATAAACACCATCCACTTGGAACCCCTAACCTATCAACCAGGCAGGGTATCTAGGTCTCTCCCTCTTGTTTATCTCAACATGATAGATGATGAATCTGTAACCATTAACACTATCCACTACATCGATGATGACATTATTCTCTCCTACATGGGTGCCGATGACTCTTTCATTTAATGGTCTCTTCCTTCCAAAATGCAGGTTATGTTAAATGAATCGACCATTGAAATTAACCTTCCATCTTCTGATGTTCCTCACATTTTAAAGATTGGTCAATCTTTAGATGCCTAAGAACAGATCGACTACACCAAATTCCTTTTAGATCATAGCAAAGCCTTTGCCTGGACCTACAGTGACATGCCTAGCATCGACCCTAACATTGCCATCCATAACATCATCATAAATCTAGAGGCTAAGCTTGTCAGGCAAAAGCTTTGCAAGATGCATCCTCAAGTTATGCTCCTTGTCAAAGAGGAGCTTCAGCATCATCTCTCTGTCTCCTTCATCTAGACCATTGATTATCCATAATGGGTGTCTAATATCATCCCTATCACTAAAGCAACTGAGGCAATCTAGATCTACACTAACTTTCATGACCTTAACCTAGCTTGCCCTAAAGATGATTTTCCTCTACCCATCATTGACCAACTTGTTGATCTTACGGCCAGTCATGAGATGCTATCACTCATGGATAGGTTTTCAGGGTATAACCAAATCCTGATTGTGCCAGAAGATCAACACAAGACTAATTTCATCACCCCATGGAGGACTTTTTTCTATAAGGTCATGCCTTTTAGCTTGAAGAACACAGGTGCCACATATCAGTGTGCCATGACTTACATTTTTCATGATCTCCTCCACAAAATCATGGAGGACTATGTGGATGACCTACTAGGCAAATCTAAGCTTCATCATGACCATTTAACCATCCTCAAGATAATCTTCAATCACCTTCTTCAAAACAATGTTCACCTTAACCCTAAGAAATGTGTCTTTGGGGTTCTCTCAGGGAAGCTCTTAAGGTTCATCGTTTCTCTTCATAGCATCAAAATTAATCTCACTAAAATCTGGGCTATACTCGAGATGCTACCACTGACCAATCTAAAGCAACTTCACAGTCTATAAGGGAAGCTCTAATCTATTCGCCACTTCATCTCGTAGCTTTCTGATTGATGTCAACCCTTTCATCACCTCCTCAAAAAGGACGTCTCCTTTAATTGGGATAAGGATTGCCAAGAGGCTTTTAAATCCCTTAAATACTATCTTGTCTCTCCACTAGTCCTTATTCCTCCTAAAGATGACCAACCCTTCTACCTCTATATCTCAACAATAAACCATTTGTTAGGTGCCATGATCATGCACCGAGACGAGCAACACCGTGAGCAAGTAGTTTCTTATATAAACTGAACACTCGTCGATTATGAAACTCAGTATAATCATACTGAGAAAATATGTTTGGCATTAGTCTTCACCGCTACCAAACTCTATCATTATCTTCTCAATCACAAAACCTATGTCATCACTCATACTGACCCTCTCAAATACATGCATTCCAAGCCATACCAAAACCAACGTATGGCCCGTTGGCTCATGCTGCTTGCTAAATTTGACTTAGAATTCATCTAGCAAAAATATATAAAGGGGCAAATAATCACTGACCAACTAGCAAATGCCCTTCTCCCTGACAACCAACCTTCTCATTACAAATTCCCTGATGAATCTATCACCACACTTTCCTCCAATGACATTTTCTATCAAATAACAATGTTCTTCAATGGGTCTAAATGTCAACTTGGTGGGGGTATGGGGGTCATTCCCATCCCACATGAGGGTGAGCCCATGCCCTTGTCTTTCAAACTTGACTTTGAATGTACCAACAACATGGCTAAATATGAAGCCTTAATTTTGGGACTTCAAACCGCCCTTTCCTTAGACATCAAGACCATCAACATCTTTGGTGACTCATAGCTAGTTGTCAATCAAATCAATGGTTCATATCTTTGTAAAAATGAAATTTTGCAAAGGTACAAACACTATGTTGACACTCTGCTAGCATCTTTTAACCATTACCTCTTACAAACTATTCCTCAATCTATGAATAAGTTTGCTAACACCATGGCTTCTCTTGCTTTGCATATTCCATCTTCATCATCTTCATCAAGAATTTATGTCATAGTGCATTGTGTGTCATTGCCTTCATATATTTCCACTGACATCAACCTCATCAACACCATTGAGTCTAGTCCATGAGATGTTTGGTATAAACAACTTGTGGACTACTTAACCTTTTCTACCATTCCTCCTGACCTCTCTAGTAATGTACGGTGGGATTTTATCAAAAGTACTACTCGATATACCATGCTAGGGGGTCTTCTCTACAAAAGAGGCTTTGATGGCATTCTTTTTTGATCTCTAACCTCCACTAAAGCATCTCATGCCATCAAACAAGTCCACGATGGGATTTGTGGCAGACACTTTAGTGGTAACTCAGTTGCCAAGCGCATCCTTCACCTGGGCTATTATTGGCCCACTCTTCACCAAGATTGTAGTGACTATGTTCAGTGTTGTATCAAATGCTATCAACATGCTAACTTGATTTACGCCCCTAGCCATGCTCTATGATTCGCTCAAGATTTTTGGCCCTTTTCACAATGGGGCTTAGATCTAATCTGTGAGACTAACCCTCACTCATCTCTTCAACATCAGTCCATTATCACCGCAGCTAAATACTTCACTAAATGGGTGGAAGCTATTCCTCTCATCTCTACAAAAGCTGAAAAAATTGTCAACTTCATCAACACCCACATCATCTTTCATTTTGGTGTACCCCACAAAATCATTACCAATAATGGCAAATCATTCAAAAAAAAACTGTCCAGAAACTTTGTGACTCATTTGGCATCAAGCTCAGCTTCTCCTCGCCTTACTACCCATAATTAAATGGACAGGCTGAGGACTCCAACAAAATTTTAACCAAAATTCTAATGAAGGTGGTCGACGACACTGGAAGGGATTGGCACATTCACATTCCCTTCACTTTGTGGGCCTACCGCACTAGCATCAGAACCCCTACAGGTGCTACACCTTTCTCTTTAGTGTACATAACAAAGGCCATCCTACCTCTTAAAGTATATATCCCGTCTCTATACATCTCTTTGCATGACATTCTCTCTAACGATGACTTTCTTCAAGATCACTTAGCTCAACTTGAGTTACTCAATGAATGTCATCTTACTACTCTTAACCATCTCCATGTCTATCAAAATTGCATCAAATGTGCCTATGAAAAAAATATGAGAGAATGAGATTTCAAAATTTGAGACCTTGTCCTAAAAAAAATCAATATGTGACCAATATGAAATGAAGTAAATGAGGCAAGTTTGCTCCTAATTGGCTCAGACCTTACATCATAATGCATAAGTATGAGTCAGGGACTTATCGTCTATCCTCTCTCGAAGGACGGCTACAACCTGAGCCTCTTAATGCATTGCATCTGTGACCATTCTACTGTTAATCTAGTACTCATTCACCTGACATTCAACTTGAGCTCATCCCTCAAGCAGCCCCTATCATTTTAATCCCCATTCCTTTCAACCTTGTTCCCCTAAACAAACCCTAAGTAACCCTTTTATAAAGTATGAATGCTTTGTCATATTAAAAGAGAGCCCTTAAACTTCTATAGTCTTGTCCATGACTAAAAATTCTAAAATAAATTGGGATGTCAAATTATCACAAGGTCATAAACTCTAAAGGCAGACTGCTCCCTCGAAGGATAGTTGCGTCATCATTATTGTAACTAATAGACTGCTCCCTCGAAGGATAACTATTCAAAGCCCTCAAACAAAAAAACATATAAAGCAAAAATATAGACCACTCCCTTGAAGGATGGTTATGCCTAAAATCTTGCTACAAATAACACTCTCTTAGAAGCTTCCTGCATAGATCAGCTTCACAAATGACCACAAAAACAAAATGATATCCCTCATAGACTTTTTGCATTGATCAATCTACCAAAAAAAAAGGTCATGGACTTGACTTGTAGTCGCCTCAGGGTCTCCTATAAAAAGGGGCAAAATTATTCCTAATAAAAGGGGTTACCCTATCCTAACATATCACATCACCTACTCAAGGGATTTCAAGCTCATTTTAATGTCAAAATGATTCAATTAATTCTCTAACACAACCAATGGTCACCGACGTAATGCATGAACAGAGTCTTTGTTTCAAAAACCCCTACTTATGCTATCATTATGGTCTTTGTCAATGAAAGGGTGAAAATGCCTTTCACTTCCTACATACTTTTTTCACATGCAACCCAATCATTTGTCAACCAAACCAACCCAATCTGACCTTTTTTAGACCACAAACATTCTCATTGCCTAATCACACTAGTTTCTATGGAAACTAATACACATGGAAACTATCGACCACACAATTTATGTCAAGCATAAACCATTACTTGTTGACGCATAAATAGACTCATTTCATTTTTAGCATACATCCATCACCCAATATGGAAGCTTTCTAGGGATGAAAAACCAACCAATGTTATAGAATACACCATTACACAATATGGAAAAGGCTGTAGCATCATCTTACCCCTCATCATTTCAAGCATGTACCATCAGACATATGGGAAGTGTTAAACCATTCTCATGACCAAACCAACCTCTTTTCCACTTTGACCCTTTCCTCCCTTTTGGGAGAACTACATTGGCCTGAGGCCCTTAGAACAGGGGTTATGTAGGTAGCACTCAGTTGACATGGGGTCTTCTGAGGTTAGCTCGGCCATTCCTTCATCACACGGCATTTCCTTCATCACAACAAATCACATATTCCCTTAACATTATCATGACAATCACTTTAGTTTCTATGAAAAACAATACACATGGAAACTAACAAACCAAGATGCAAACCAATATTACAGCATGCATCATATAATCATAAAACATCATCAAACATAATCATTCACATAATCATTAAACATCATCATCATTCACGTCAGCATAAAATATTATCACATTAAGCATATCATAATCATCATAATCATTCTCAACATTAGCATCATCAAACATCATCATCATATAATCATTAAACATCATCATCATTCACGTCATCATAAATATCATCACATTAAGCATTCATGATCATTCATAATTATTAAACATAGCATAATCATCCACAACATCATAATCATTCATCATCATAAAAATCATCTCAAAACATGCATCATTAAACATATGAAAAATACTGCAAACATTAAACATCCAAAACATTTCCATAACACATCAATAGTCAAAATCTCATCATATATATCATCAATATTTTACAATACAACAATATGTCTCTCTCTCTCAAAAAATATATAGTACATCTTACATCAACAACTCGTAGGCTGGTATATAAATAATGCCAAAATGTGGCCTCAAAGCTATGGCTGTGGTGGTGGTGGTGGTGGCCATGAAGATGTTGTATCATCTCCACCCTCTAATCTACGCTGTCTATGAGAACTGAAAGTAGTCGCTCATGACATAGATTTCAATCAGCTCTACTCTACCCTCATCCTAGAGTATCATTGTATCTAAGGGAACCCCCTGATGGCCCCCTCATAATAAGTGATCTTATCCAGTGTTGTATTATACCTAGAAATAGGTACAGTCTATGGTGGACCCATCAACCCTGCTATTGTGCCCTGCCCTAAACCCTATGGCTGTGACTGAGCTGGCTACACGAATGCTAACTGTGCTAGCTGTTGAACTGGCTACTGAGGTGGATGCTGAATAGGACCCTAGCCTCTAAAAACCTATCCTACCAATGCCTGTACTTGGGCTGTAACCAATTACCCCTATAAAATAGTGACCTACCCTATCAAAGTAGCCACCTAACCTATCAACCCTACCACCTGGCCTATTAAAACTGTGACTTACCCCTATAAAATAGTCACCTATCTCTAGGCTACATCCCTCTCCTAGATCACTACATCTCTCTCATGGTGGGCTGCATCCCTGTCCCTAATCACTACCTACACATCAGGCTATGGTCTCACCTGCATGCCTGTGTACTACCCTACCCACCATGCCAAGTAGGCCTCTAAACATCCTAGATCTGCTATCCCAGGGCCTATTAGTCGCTCTTTAAAATTAGGCCCCTTTGTCTCGTCTGGTAGTGGGAGTAGTGCCTCTATGTCATTTCACATGTATAATGGGAAGACAGGCAGCACATCCTGAAGTAACCCATACTGGCACCACACTCTCTCTACTGGCACCCTCACGATCTCGCTGACTCATCTACCCTTTACCCATCTGATGCTCTGCGCTCTAACTAGCTACTCTACCTGGTCCTTGAAGGCTACGTACATTAGGTACAGTCTCTAGATGATGTTTGTAGGGATCAGGGCCTCTAGTATCCCTCTATAGTAGTCAATGTCTTTGACTACTCCATCTATGTGAGTTTGTGCTATGACCTCATGCCATCACCTGAACCTAACCCTAAAGCTGGCTTGGATTAGAACTAGAAGGCTGAGAGGATGAGTGACCACAATATGCTCATATGCCTAGCAATGTAGGAGGTGGCCTACGCATAAGCTGTACCGTCAATGCCGATTGATACCCCACAACTCTCTATACACTTGGGCCAAAAAGATAGGTGCCCAGGCAAACACTTTTTATGTCTCAATCATCTCCATCAAAACTCTGGTCATAGCAACCAAAAACCTACCTTCATCTACATCAGGCAGTGCGTAGACTGTAATGCTGATCATCATCAAGATGGCTAGCCAATGCACATCCTCATCAGTAGCATATAAGGGCTCATAAGCAAAAATGGCTGAGTGGTAGCTCATCTCAGCCATGTGCTCTCCAAATAGCATAACCATCTAAATGTCATGTGCCTCCCTTAAGCATGCATACAACTCTACTCTATGCACTGGTAGCCATAAAATCTAGTATACATCCTCGATAGTCATGATCATCTCTCCTATCGGCAAGTGGAAGGTGTTGGTGGAATGATCCCATTGCTCGATCAAAGCCACCATCAGGCTCACATCCCTAGCCACTCAGCAGAAGCACCGAAGCCCACCTAGTCCCACTGTAGTCATCTGGGCCCATTCCTCTCTAGTGATGTCTCGATGCATCTATGTCAACAACATCGGTAGCTGATCTCGTAGCATCAGCATTTGCCTCACCTACATCTAACCAATGCACATAGAACTCACATTAACAATTGACCACCATGACTCTTCTTCCCTTTCGAGAGAACTACATCAGCCTGAGGCCCTAACAACCAGGACTATGTAGGTAGCACTTAGTTAACATGGGGTCTTCTGAGGTTAGCTTGGCCATTTGCCCTTTCATCTACTCAATTAACCATCTACTTCCCCTTGTATGCCTATCCCAACACCCAAGAAGCCCTTGGCATAGCTTCAGCCCTTTGACTTGGCAATTTTCAAAACCTTTTCCAACCAAGTAGCCATTGACATCAGTTAGTGTGCTGGCAATGACACTTATCTAATCGATGTCGGTCACCTAGTGACTGACATCAGTAGGTAAGTGACCAATGTTGATCGCTGGTTGGCTGATGCTGGCAAACTCACTGATGTCAGTGACTGTTTCAGCCCCAAGTCTGAATGGGGTGAGCCTTAAAATTAGGGCTTCCCCCATTTTTCCCCCTTTAACCCCTTAAATCCCCCTAAAAAACCTCTTACCCCACCCTACCTAGTTTACCCACCCTTCTACCTACCCTCCCCCTTAATTTCTAGCTAAAAAATGCAAAAAATTCAAAAAATTAACTCAAATTCAAACCAAACCAAAAACATTCAAGTATGCCTCCTACCTCATCCCATCGACACCACCATAGTGGCACAATGGGTGCCACTAGTGGTGGTCCTCCTACGAGGCCTCTTCTGCCCTCTGCCATCTCCTCTCCCTCACTTTCTCCACTACTTCATGTTGGCCCACAACCACTTTTGCAACCTCCAATTACTCTCCAATTCGCTCCCACTCTCCACCAATCTCACTTTGACACCTCACACTGCTAAACCAGTCACTTTAAGTCACTTTCACTCACTAAAATATAGAGCTCACTTTTTGACTTCTTCAACAATCACAAATAACTTTTGGCAGGCTGCCAATCCAATTTTGTTAGATTTGGTAGGCTGCCGATGTTAGCAAATTATATCCTAGGCCACCGATGTCAGCTGATTTCTACCGATGTCAGTCTCTTTTAGCCACTGATATCAGTTTTTTAACCGATGTTAGTGGCCTTAAAACCTCCTTCTTCTTTAAAATGACCAAAATCATGCTCAACATAGCCAACCCTCATAGTAGAAGTCATCTTAGCCTCCTCTTGGGGCACACTTGAGATCACTTTTACCTCTGCCTGACTCGACCACAGACCTTAGAGATCACATCTATCTCCTCTGACCATGACCACTTTCGAGACAACTCTGCCTTGGTTGTTTTGATTGCCTTACTACCTCAGGACTAGTTAGCAAATTGTCTATGACCCCCACAAGTATTAGATCATGCTTCAGCTGATCCCCACTGCTTGTGGCCTTTTCGTGTTTTCCAAGAGCACTTCCTGAGCCTAGAATACTTGTCACACGATGACCATTAGAGCTACAACTTGAATCATTTAACCCAATTAGCTACAACTAAATGCTGGGGACCGGCTATTTTGATTTTAGTACTCCTCAACCTTTGACCATGACAATTTAACCTACCTATCATGTGGTGTGGTATACATGTAATCCCACCCTTTACAGTGTTCACATTCAGAACCCTTTCCATCCATTCTCTGTCAAATTGGCACCTGATCTCAAGTTCCCTTCCCTCAACTCTCACTTTGAGGGGGGAACACCTCATCCCATACCTGGGGTAACTTACTCCTATTTTTGTCTTGCAGTTTATCAAGAATAACCAACAAGACAAAAAGAGGCAAATGTAGACACCAAAATCATGTCTATTCCTTGGTCATCCTCCCCCTTTGTCTCCTTGGTCCACTTTTGAACATTCCTAACCCACACACTTATTAATTTAAAATAAATTAACTATTTTAAATTAATAATACCCCTTGACACATCACCCATGACACCTCACCCCACCTTGGATACCTCTCCTTGAATTCCTCCATCACCCCATGCTAAATCTTAATTACTTAAACCCCATTTCAACCCTCCCACTAACCTCTTGTGCTCATTTAATCTGCCTTTGGACCATTTTCCAATGGTAATCAACTCTAGCAGTTGGAAGAATGGGCAAAAGGCTAAAAATAGCCTCTTTTCCCATTCTTTAGCCACTGACATTGGTCAGTAGTCAGCTGACACCGGTGGTATCGCCAACATCAGTTCCTTTAAAATTGAATTTCAACTTTTCTTGCTCCCCCCAACCCTCGCGAATATGAATTCTCTTGCTCCAGGCTCCAAGTTCTCTTGCTCTTCGACTTCTTGTAGGCATCAACATCTCAACAGCACTCTCCAGGATCAAAAATTTTGCATCAATCATTCCACAACAGATTGAAGGTTGCACGAAATCTCCCACATCAGCCACAACAAAAATAGGCCTTCTGCACTTCTAGTTCTCTACAAAAGCTAAGTATTTCTACTAGTTTTTATTTCAGTGCTCTTAGGATACATTTGTAATCAGCCCATTGTCCATTTCTAAGCACTATTGACATAACACAATCTATTCTTCCTAAAGAGGCTGAAAAGCCTTCTCTCATCCTTATCTCCCTTTTACACTTGTCCTCTGTCTGGTCCCTCTTTTAGGCCACACACTCTACCCTGCAAACCCAGCACAAACCATTAAAAATCTCACAGACACCCCAAACCATTCTATTGACTACAGACAGACTTGGGACTTGTCCAAAGCCCCATTACCCTGACCGACATCGGCCTTCAGGCCCATTTCCCCTACTAACATCGACAGACTAACCGATGTCGGCAACCTGACAAACCAACGCTGGCAGAACCATCGACGTCGGTGACTATGGAAGACAGATTGACAAATACAGGGACACATTATCTCTATTTCTTTTGTTCAATATTTTATCATTTCTTTTTCTTGTAGCATTATTTTCTTTATCAACCAGTGGACTATCATCCCTCCAGGAAGTCTTTGCACTTCTAAGACCAAGCTTTGCTTGGCAGTCCACTATCTATCTATCTAACAGTTTCTTTGTTTAAGTATATCTTATCTATAGGTGTCATCCTCCATAGCCAAAGAGGAGTCTTTTCAACGTCTAGATATGGTGCACAAAACTTCATCTGGGTATCATCTAACCCTTGACTATTACTTCAGTTTCTTTCATCCTCTGAATGTGAAAAAGCAAAAATGGTTAGAAACAAGTGGCAAAGAAGAAGAAATTTCAGTTTATTACCTTTAATTAGAAAATAAAATGTTGAATATTTTTTTTTGCAGGATAAGAGAAGGAGAAAGTGCAAGGAATAAAATTTTCACTATAATGCACCTATATGAATACTTAAGACAAGCAATGAACCCAAGGAAAACTCCAGGGTCCCACCGGGTGTGCCAAAAATGTTTCACTAAATTTTGAATCTATTTGATGTTTTAAGGAGAAACAGACATGAAGGGTAGGGATTAGAGATTAGAGAGAACTTGGATTGGTTTCACATCATATCTAGATGATTTTGAGTACTCCTCTTTGGCTAGGGAATGACAACTTGCCAATAATAAAGTACTACCACCAAAAATATTTGTTAGCAAATATATGAGTGGGTTGTCAAGCTATGCACTTGTTCCTAGAAGTGTCAAACTTCTTTAGGGATGAAAGTCAAATTTTTGAAAAAAAATTGGTAATGAATAACAAAATTAAAGAGAGAGTAAGAGAGAGAGATTCATACCATTCTTGAAATCTGAGTGTAGCAGAGAGTGACATAGTGTAGGTAATGTGATTTGTTGATGTTTTTGGAAGTTGTTTGGGCAGGCACAAGGATGTTAGTGGAAATACATAGTCACCGACATTGATTAGGCTAATGATGTTAGTAAGGAGATATATTTGATGTTAGTTATATGATTGACATTAATTATGTGACTGATGTTGATAGGGGTAGTAGGTTCTCAAGGGGTTGCAAGAGACTTTTATGAGCTAGAAGGTGGATGTTGGTCAGGATTATGAGGTTGGGAAGAGTTGTAAGGGAGTGTGTAAGACTCAAGTGGGTTTAGACAGAAGGGTGGTATGTTTAGAGTAGAGAAAAATAGGTGGAGTTTTACAACTCCTTTACATGGAGAATTAGGATGTTCATAAAATGATAAAAAATATAATGTAAAGTAATTATAAAATGATCGTTTAAAGGAAACACCAAAACACAAAGATATACTTAGCTGATGAAATGGATGAACCATGGGTGCTAAATAGATGGCTCTGATGAGGTGTGTTAAATAAATAGGTGAATAAAAACACAAGCATGTGATATCAATTTAGAATAATCTAAGCTTTTTGTAGTATATCAATTCCTAATATGGACTAACGTGTGTAGAGTAACTGTAAGCCTTGATGTAGAAAGTTGAATATTAAAGCATGTATGTGAATAATTAATTTTTTATTTTTGCTAACCTAAAAATTAGTTTGGAATCTGGCTTAAGTAACTGATGTTAATGGTATGAGAATAGGTAAATGGGCTATTTTTAGCCTATTTTATGTTCTTTCTCATGCCAAGTGTGGTATCCATTAGGAAATATAGAAATACAAGGTTAAGAAGGATTTAGTTAGTTAGGAATTTATTTTTAGGGTGAGAACAAGTCATGGGTAGTTAGGATTAAGGGACTAAGTCTTGAGGTGGCTTATAGGGTAAGAATTAGTCTTAGGATGAGGTGTTCAGGTAAGGTGGCATAAGTAGTTTTTGATTAACATAATTAAATATGTTAAATTAATTAAATGTGTGAGGGGTAAAATCATGTGCTAGGAAGGCTAATTATTAAAAGGGGATCATAGAGGGGTTTTGACATAGGGAGTTACACATGTGTGTGATTTAATTTTGGTGTCTATAGCTACCTCAGGCCAAAGACAAGAAAGATCCAAAATGAGGTCTTCTTTGACAGACATGGGAGAAGAAGCATGGTATTCCATGGGTGGGGGAGAGGTAGGCAAAGAATGTTTCTCAAGGGGGTAAATCATAGGTATAATTTATCCCTCAACATATGGGTGAAGAATAGGTAAAGTATGATATTTCATAGGTAAAAGAAGTGGTAAAATTGGTTGAATTGGAGTAGGCACAATAAGTCTCTCATTTAATGTAGGGGTAGATAACATTGTCTCCTCTAATTACAAAGGAGGAGTAGATGGGGTACTACCTTCCATAGATGGAGGATAGGTAGGCAAATAAGGTTCACCAAGAGGATATAACATAAGAATGATGTTCCCCTTAACATGTAGTTGTGGAATGGGTCAGGCTTGGTCTTTAATTGGTAAGAGGATAGGTAAAATGGGTGCAAAAGTAGAGGTAAAGGAGGCCCTTTCTCAGGTGGGAGTGGAATGGGTAAAGTAGGCTCTTCTACTCAAGGAATAAGGATGGGCAAAATAAACTCCATGAATTTTGGGGGAGGAGTAGGTAAAATGGATACCTCTTATTGTGGGAGAGGCTAGACTGGAGGTAAAGGAAAGACCATATTGACCATATGGATATTATGATCACATGAGTTATCAGTCATGGTCTAAAAAATATTTTGATTAGGTGAATAGTTAGGAAAAGGCTATCTGATCACATTCATGTTTTGATTAGTATGTACATTAGGGTTATCCAAGATGAGATCACCCCTATCAAGCATGTCTTGAATAATGTTCTTGAGTGTTTTTTAGTTATTAGAATTGTGGCCTTTGACTCGATGGTAGCCACAAAACTCATCCTCCTTATATCAAGTAGGAATAGGATGGGAGGGATCAAACTGTATAGGAGGCTTGATTTGAGTAAGACTTATGGCTTCCTATTATAATAGTTTTTCCAAAATGGAAGTGTATGACTCCATAATGGGAGTGTATTATCTTTGTTTATACCATTGTTGGAATTGCTTGGTCAAATTTTTTGAGGTCAAGGAATTAGGTTGGTTTGTGGTTGTAGAAGAAGTTGATTTAATGACCACCACATTGGTGGAGCTTTTAGATTTTTGGTTAGAAGGAGAAGGTTTAGAAGAAGAGGGGTCATTTGAATTGAAATTGGTATTCTTACTATGCAACTTGATTCTGTCTTCATCTATAGCCCAAATCTCAAGTTTATACACCATTGTAAAGGCTTTATCAAATTTGTAAAGGCTTTATCAAATGTGTAAAAAGTTTGTATGCAGAGTGTAGATGAAATGTACTTACCACATGACCTTGAGAAGAGCTCAATAAGCTCAAGTTGGTGTAAAGATAAGGAGATTTTCTTGATTAAGCCTCTCTAGTGAGTGACAAAATCTATGATAAACTCATCATCAAATTGTTTAATAGAATAAATATCTGTAATAGAAACCTTTTTAGAAATTTTGATAGAGAAATGGTCTAGAAAATAATTGTGTGAGTTGGGTAAATGAGAAAAGTGAGTTTCGAGTTATAGAGCTATACCAATCTAGGGCAACACCTAAAAGAGACATATGGAAGGTGTGAAGTAGTAACACATCATCATGCCCTATTAAATAACAAGCATGTCTAAATGCTCACAAATGTTGTTATGGGTCCTCTTTACTCTAGAAATGAGTAAATTTGGGGAGTTCCCATTGACTTGGATAAGGGTGAATAGGCACAAAATGATGGATGGGCTCATTACATATTTGGTCCTAACATAACACATTCTTTGAACCTGACATAGATGTCTTTAGACTAGACATATAGTCCATCAGCATCCTAATGAGGTTTGGAGGAGGATTGGATTGGGAGATACCTCTTAAGTTATAAGGATCTTGATAAGAAGTAGAGGTAGTATATGATATGGATTTCTATGTTTGTGTTAATGCAACATATGGGTAGTGAGTCATAGGCTAGGGGATGGAAATGAAAGGGGCTTATTCCACCGGGTTAGAGATAATGCTTTGGTTGAATGTTGTTGTTTTAGGTTGGGTTGTTGGTATGGTTATACTAGGTGAAGGGTGAGTTATAACTCATGTAATTATAGGTGTGAGAGTAGATGGGATGGGAACTACCAAATTATAAATTGGGGTTAGACTTGACTAAATTTATTATGGTTGTGAAGGTAGGGAAGTCACAATAGGGGTTACGTGGGATTGGGAAGTTGGTAATGCTAAACATTAGACATTGTTTATGGTTGGGTTACTTGTTGAAGTGGTGGTTTGAGTAACCATGGATAACATAGTGGAGATAGTTGAAACAAAAGTTGTTTCCATTAACTAAGTTGACATACCATATAGTGGGTCACCCAAAGAATTATGGGTTTGTCTCATGGTAAGGTAATGTTGAAGGGCTACCATAATGTGATCAAGAAATCTAACAAAATCTTTATCTCCCTCAGGCACAACAAGACTTTGGTTAGGGCTAGGAGTATGCTCTATATTTGAAGTATACTCCATGATAGAATTAATGACAATAAGTGAAGGTGGAAGTAGTTTCTATCTTATGTAATCGACAATAATTTTGGCTTATATTCACATCAATACCATGGAAGAACAAGTATAAAATGTCTTAGAATTTTATATTAATGACAGAGTGTGGAAAAACTAGGTTTGGGTGCAGGTAGGTAGATTGTTTTATCTTATTGTTTTGAGCAAACTAAAAATAACCAAATTACATAGTCAGCAATGTTGGTCACTTGACCAATGTCTATAGGTTAAAGTCTATAGACATCGATGGATTTAATAAATGTCGATCACTGTGGAGTCTCAAGAAATAAAAAATCCAATGTTTTAGAAATCTAGAGGTAAAATCTAGGTAAAAAAAGGTTGAAAGAGGTCTGTATAAGGAGGATGAACACTTAGAAAACTTGATATAATAGGTTATACAAATTGAGTATTATGAATAGTGTTGGTTTTGTAAATCAATGAAAAAACATCCTTACCAACTTAAAAATATAGAAGGTAATAAAAAAGTAGAAAAAGAACATACAACCAATAATTATTAACTCTTAGAGATTAATTTTAGTCTTGTGTTGGCTTATGCCTTAATTAGATAGTGAGATGAGAGTTTGGTTACCAAAGGTACTAGAAAGCAATCTAGATCTGGTTTCAGGTTAGTTTTGGTACTCAAGAGAAAATTTGTGCTAGACTAGGTACATGGCTTGTTATAATAGTTTGATCTCTACACTTCATGGACCTAAAGCCAAGCTAGGTCACTTAACTAGAATATATGTTCTCTCTTTCTTTTATACTCCACCATAGATTAGTGTGGGTTTTCCCCCTTGGTGGTGAAATCCAAGTAGGATAGTTGTGTAGGGTAAGGTGATCCACTAGGTGATGAAATCTTGATGGGCCTTATCTCAGGTGAGTTTAGATGTTTGTTTTTGTGAGTGTGATCTGGTACTGTAACATGGGTGTATTATGATTCATTCATAATGCTGGTAATTAACTAGGTGAGATAATGTGTAGCAAATAAATAATGAAGTACAATGAGTTTTAAACCCAAATCTGAAGTGTTTTGATTCGAATGAAAACAATGATGAAATAGGAAAAGAGAATGAATTTAACTATCATAATGTGCATGCAAGAAATAGATAAAGAAGACATTCTTTTTAACTTGCAAGAAAAATGATAAGTTTCTTTTAGAGGAAAACTAAAGAGAAAAGTGACAAGGAAGAATAAATTTTAGTTAATTGCCTTTAAACAAAAAATAAAATGTTGAATATTTCATTTTGAGGAAAAAGAGGGATAAAGTGTAAGGAGTGAAAATTTCACTATAATTCACCTATATGAATGCTTAAAATAAGCAATGAACACAAGGGAAACTTTAGGGTCCCATCAGGTGTGCCAAAAATGTTTCACTAAATTTTGATTCTATTTGATGTTTAAGGCAAAATAGAGATGAAGAGTAGGTATTAAAGATTGGAGAGAACCCAAATTGGTTATACGTCATATCCAGATGATGTTGAGCACTCCTATTTGGCTAGGGAGGACTACCTATGAATAAGAAAACACTACCACTAAAAATATTTATTAGTAGATATATGAGTGGGATGCCAAGCTACACACTTGTTATTGGAAGTGTCAAACTTCCTTAGGGATGATAGTCCACCTTTTGAAATAAAATTGCAATGAATAACAAAAAGAAAGAGAGAATAAGAGAGAATATTCATACCATTCTTGTAGTATGAGTGCAGTAGAGAGTGACATAGTGTAGGTAATGTGAGTTATTGGTGTTTTTTGAGGTTGTTTAGGTAGGCTTAGAGAAGTTGGTGGAAATACATAGCGACCAATGTTAGTTAGGTTACCGATGTTCGTAAGGAGATATGACTAATGTGGGTTGTATGAGTGATGTTAGTAGGGGTAGTAGGTATTTAGGAGGTTACATGAGAATTTTCTAAGTTAGGAGGTAGATGTTGGTTAGGTTTGTGTGGTTGGAAAGAGTCATAAGGGAGTGGGTAAGACTCAAGTGGGTCTAGACAGAGGGTTGGTATGTTTAAATTAGAGGTAAATAGGAAAAAGAGTTTTATAAATCATTGATAGGGAGAGTCAAGATGTTCAAAAAATGATAAACAATATAACATAAAGTAATTGTAAAATGACTATTTAAAATAATTACAAAACATATAGATATACTTAGCTAGTGAAATGGATGAACCGTGAGTTCTAGATAGATGGATTTGATGAGGCATGTTGAAGCAATACATGAACATAAAAGACAAGTGTGTGCTACGAATTCAAAAGAATCCAAGCTCTATGTAATATATCAATTCCTAATTTAGACTAATTTGTGTAGAGTAATAGTAAGCCTAGATGTATAAAGTTGAATGTCAAAGCCTGTACGTGAATGATTGAATTTTTCTAATTTTTTCTTACCAAAATATTAGCTTAGAATTTGGCTTAAGTAACTAACATTGGTGATCCCACAGATGTCAGCTGAGGGTTAACTAATGTTAATGGCATGATAATAGTTAAAAGTGTTATTTTTAGCCTATTTTCTATTCTTTCTCTTGCCAAGTGTGGTGTCTGTTAGAAAATGGTAGAAATTCGAGGTTAAGAATAATGTAATTAGTTAGGAATTTATGTTATGGGTGAGAATAAGTCATGAGTAGTTAGGATTAGGGGATAAATTCTTGAGGTGACTCAGAAGGTAAGAATTAGTCTTAGGATGAGGTGGCTAGGTAAGGTCACATAAGTAGTTTTTAATTAACTTAATTAAATATTTTTAAAATAATTAAATGTGTGAGGGGTAAAAACATGGGTTAGGAAGGCTAATTATTAAAATGGGATCAAGTGGGTTTCAACACAAGGAGTTATGCAAATGTGTGACATAATTTTTGTGTCTACAGTGAGAATGGGAAACCATGATCAAACATGAAATGATTGAGTTGAGGGACCTTATCCCTAAAATAAAAAAATAAAGGTATAGTACATTTGGTGAAGGTCATATAATAATGTTGATAAGACACTTGGTACATCTATATGTGCTTGAATTGTAACCCGTACATAGGAAAAGAGCCATATAAAATTTGGAGGATACATGATTAGTGGAAGGTGTTAGTTGATCACCAAAAAGTTACACTTTTATCAACTAATTTTAGGTAGTGAAACCTATAGGTTTTGAGCTATAAAAAGGATCTTTACATTCAAACTACCAAGTTGAAACATGATTACATAGTGGATGACCATGCTAGGTTAAATAATACATTTTTCCTCAAGGATATGCCAATAAGTATTGAGGAACAAGGTGTTGAGTTCCATCAACACATAAAGGTGTCTTAGGTCCTAAAATGCTTACCTAGAGCATGACTGTAGGTGTTTACCAAGCTCATGATGGGAGATAATAGATACTAGGCATATGTCTACAAACAATTATCATTAGATATTAGTTATAAGATCTTTAAAAAACTCAAAATAACATGACTCATTTTCCAATGTTGGATTCACACCTACAGGGTCCAAATGGCTAAAGCACAATCAATTTTAGTTAACTTTAGGAAGATAGTAAGACCAAAGCATGATGCCTAGATGATGGTTTAGCCTAGGCAAGGTGAGCACAAGTCCAAATCATTGTTAAATTATCATGAAATATTCAATCATTTTTTTAATACATTTTCCTCAAGCTTAAACATATAGGACTACCTATAGGTACCCTCCAAAGTAAGAAATACATTCAGAAATAGAACTCAATCTTGACAAGGCAAGGTATATGGAAGAGTAAATGAGAGGTTGGAGGGATAAATGATTATTAGAATCCCTCCAATATTATCATGATTTTATTATAGAGATATCATGATATAAATATAATAGAGAAGAGGCTCTAGATAGGTAATACACATTCCATATGATAGAAACACTATGCACAATCTGCTTACCTATAGATAGTCTTGAGTATTTGATGAATTAGAAGGTTAAATCATAAGACCAAAGGATGAAATTTGGTTAAGATGGTCTTGATCACTTGGATAATCCCATATAATATGTGATTGGTATGACAAAATAGGATAAGCACCCTCTATTTTGTCTCAGATAGAGGGCACCCTCCTTATGTGCAAACCCTATAGTCTTTATGAAAAGGAGTAAAAGTATGAGCTAGGAGATGAGTGAACATTTAAAGTGGGTGTGGGAAGATTTAAAACACCTACGAAAACAAAAAAAACCTATCATATAATGAGGTAACCCAATAATATGGTCTGGATTTCCAAGTATGCAGACAAGTCTGTTAGGCCTTGAAGAGGACTAGAATCTAAATGAAAGGTCAAATTTAATTATAACTATATGTGAGATTTATATCTAGTTATAACATGTTTATAAGATGAATTTTTACATTTATAATCTATTGGGATGTAGGGGAAGCCATGAAAAAATCATTTTTGGATTTTAGGACACATTAGGCCTATGCAAATGGGAAAACAAGCTTGATAGGAGAGGTTTGATTACTCATATATATTTAGATGCTATGCATGGGAGACCAATAATCTAGGAAAATTTAAAAAGTTTATTGAACATCAATCTTGTGGAATTTTTTGGTTGTTCCAACATCCCATATTTATGAATGAATTTTAATAGGGTAAAACAAGCCTAAACTCATCAAAACCCTTGTTATGAATAGTTTGAGAAGATGGAGTAGTTAATGCACCTAAATGGAATATTTTACCAATAATAATGATTAGATGTTGTAGGATACTCTCTCAATCTACTCCCCATCCTTTTGGATTATACAAAAATTTACAAATGGAGTACAAAATAGGGTATTTTTAACAATTTTATGTGTTTTATAGGTTCTAAAAGGAGTTTAAAGATGAAAATAACATGGAGGGGAAGATTGATACTTTTTATGACTACCCATGTCATTTTAATGATTCATAACAACTCTTAGGTGCCTTAAAAAGAGATCTCATCTCAATAGTTAGAACTGGCATAGTGAGCATGATAGTGAGAATGGTGAGAACTTCATGTGGATGGATTTATAAGGTCTACCTAAGAAATATAAGACCATGTAAGGTATTTAAAAGTTTCATCCACTCCTTTCCACATATTTTCATGGAAAAATAAAGCCTTTTTGGAATCCAAGTGTGTAAGGTGTGTGAAAGAGGAGTTTCTTTGACTCCAGGTAGTGATGGCCACTTTTAAAGGAATCTAGATGATTGGGGATGAAGCCAATGCATGGAGAAGAATTTTTTAAACCATTACCTCTTATTCCAATAATTATACCTATCCCTAGTCATTTTTTGGATGTTCAAATAAGGGTGAATGAATAAGATAGTTTTATATGCCAACAAAGGGAATTTCATGCCACATTTCAAGAGTTTCATGCCTTAGATTGACACTTGTGTTTCAAAACTTTTCATGATCAGTTTAAAATTCTCTTCTCATTAACATGTAACTCTTTTTATTAGCTTTACACTTGTCCTTATGACCTTTGGACTTATTTATTTTCTTCTCTCTCAATTTCTATAAGAACTAGCCTTTTTGGCTATTATTAAGATGTTCCACTTGAGTATGGAAAATCCATACTCATTTACATACCATGGATCAATAAATACTACTAATTTTTACCTCTTATATGACTATTAATAGTTTATTCCCTTGAATTATTGATCTTTTTTAGTGATGATTATTGTTTCCTTAGCATTATTGTCTCATTCTCTCACCTATTTGTAGCTTGAAAGCTTCTTTTTGTAGGTCATGTGAAGTGTTCTATGTAGTGTCAAGGTTAACTGAGTTAAGTCTATTCAAATAGTTCCATTCTAGGCCTCTTTTCTAGTTTTCCTAACCTAAACATTCATCACAACCTCATAATGAAATACTAATGTGAGAATATTTCAATTAGAGAAGTGTATGCCTAGTTAGTCTCTTGGTATCATGTGTGATATGCAGCTGGTTGGTAGACATCAATTTATTTGGTGTATCAATTCCTTTAGGATAGTTTACTTTCATTTTTATCTACCTTTTATTTTCAAGCATAGGTGTATTAGTGATCTAAAAGTGGTAAATCAAGGGAGCTAGTCCTATCTAGAGATTCACCTCATTCTTAGGCTACCCACAACCTAAAGGGGTTTTAATTGTACCACTTAGATGAGGAGAGCTAAGACATCTCCTCAAATGGTGAAAATATAATGGTTTTTGGCATGCTCAATGGGATTCATTATCCAAGAAGTTGAAGGATTTTTGTTGTTTTATTTCAACACATTAGCCTTTGGAGGCATCTATCCAAGCACTAATGGCAACTACAAAGGTACATTAGCTAGTCAAGTAGCCTAGGTTTTCCTTTTAAACATTGTTGTTATTTTTTTAGGTTCTTCCTTCTCTATGAAGTTCCATGGATATCTTTGGTGTTGAGTATTATTTTACACAAGTTTGTGAGATATTTCAAGCTTATGGCATTCCATATCAACCTTTATGTCAATCTTATCAGCCTTTTCATGATCCTCACTATCTCCAATATGAATCTTATCAACCTTATCTTGAATTATATCAGTCTTATAACTAGCCTTCTCAATATCTTTCTCCTCTTAGTCAACCTAGTCACTTTTTAAATTAGTCCATGTCAACTTTCAAGCAATCTCTCTTGGGCTATGAGAGGTACATGATAGATCTTAACACACAAATAGTACATGGTTAATGTGTTCCTAGTCATCTCATTCATAATGTGAGAGATGCATTAGAGATGATTAAAAGAGAGTTGGAACCTATTGAGAGAACAAATTGACAAAGGCTCATAAGTGAAATGTTAGATGTGAGTGACCTGGTCTCATCCTTAGAAGATAACATAAGAAGTAATGAAGAACAACCTCACCAAATCTAATAACCCTAATATCCACCTCCCTAATTTATATCATTTATAATTAACCCCTACTCATCAACCCATTAAAGCTTATCAAAGTCATATTTTTTCTAATCAGTTGGAAGAGAGAGTTAAAAAGACAAACATTATTTTTGAAGCAAATATTGATAGGTAGATTGAGTTAGCCAATAAGTAGATGAATTATTCCATCTTATCAGCAAAGGAAGTGGAATATAAATACTCAGTGACCTCTCCCATTATGTCCCCACCTCAAGAAGAGACTTCTAGATATGGAATCCCAAGTTGGAGACAAGGTGGAGAATCTAAGCCTAAGGAAATCCCAAGTTTCTTAAACACTTCATCCACTTTTCAAGTTGCATCACTACCTTAATAATAGAATAATAATAGTAACATCCTAAGTTGGAATAAGGTAGTGAAATAATGGGAAAAGAAAGTGGACAAAATCCTTGATAAAGAGTGTGGATTTAAAAAAAAATCTTGATCTTTTACAAACCCCTCCCACCCTTCCTCCAGAGACCTCTTATTTTAAATGTCAAATCTCTTGTACTCCTTATCCTCATGAATATTACTATAAACATCAAGATATACTTTTCCAATAGAACCTAGCCAATCAAATTGAAGAGTTAGAGTTAAGAATGAAATTGTTGACTCAAGGTGTGATGGAAGGTTTAGAGACAAAATAGTATCCCATGCCTAAACACATCCCATCTAACCTTCCTCAAGAGAGTGTTCAAGATATATCAGATTTTAATGAAGTTATTATCAAATGGAAGGAATAAAACCAATATGTTTTAACCCATAGTTTGCCTCCCCCTCCTCAAAAACTCCCAAAAGGATCCCCTACAATTCATTCTCAATCTGATGTTTAGTTTTATGTTCCACCTCCACCAACTAGCTCATATTGTCCTCACCTTATCACCTTTTACCTTTATGTAACTATGGTACAGGAACCTAAAGAGGAGCATTTGGTTAATAATAATTCATAAGTTTTTCTTGAAAAAAACATAGCTCTTTGGAAGCCTAATTAGACTAGGTCACCTGATTACAAAATGCCTAGCATTGGCATCACTAAGAAGGAGAAAGAAATTGAGGATATTTCAGTCCTTAAGAACTAAATGCAGGTTATGATAGTTGAGATAAAACTTGAGAGCCATCAAGATGATATAAATGTTGAAGAAGAGGTGATTTATTGTTTTTGAATCTTTTGATTGTGTTTAAATTAAAGAATGTCTTCCTTGTGTTAAATATGAGGAAATCATCATTGACTCTTCCATCACTATCTAATATATCATAGATGGGAAAGAAAGAGTCTCTAATCAGCCTTAGGATGACTTGTTTGTAATAATTGGAGCAGGTTATACTCCTCTTCAAGGAGGCTATGATCTAGTCAAAATAGAGAAGGAATCCTTGACACTCAAGTGGGTATACAAAGAACAAGCAACTTTTCAAATTTGTCATTTCATAAGGCATATGAATCACATGATGATATGTTTGAAATCATAAAAATGGGTTATCATCCTATCAACTAGTTGGGAGAAACACATAAACTTTTTAAGGATATAACAAGCTTCTATTGGCCTTAATCTTCTAAGTAACAAGAAACTAATCCTATTGAAGCCATGCCTACCAAGAAGATATAAGTTGATCATGATATGAAGAGTGGGTAGAAGTATGAGGTATGTGTAAAAATTTAAATGGAATACATTTACATTGGAGGCCTATTTAAGAATGATATATTTGAGAGTAGATCAAGTGAAGTGCTAAGGAATAGGTATGATCTACCAAGCATCCAATCCAAGGAGAAACATGCTTAGAAATATGATTCATCTCATGAAGAAAAATATTCAAGAAACATTCCTTTTGATCCTATAAAGGAAGTATACTTAATTGATAGTTGTGCATAGTTGTTTATTTTCTGATTTCCCTAAATGTTTTGAGCACTCGTGTGTGTCTTGTTAGTGTGTTTGCTTTGCTTTGTGTGTGTCCTTTATTTTGTGTGGTTGAGGTAATTAGTTGTCTTGTCTTGGTTAATGCCTTGTTGTTAAGTTTCAGGTTTTCTTGTTTGTCTTAGACTTCAAATGACTCCCTAAGCCCATGGATAGGATAAGGCTACTGATCTTTAGCATATCAAGCATGTTACCCCTATGAATCACCAATTTGTTGACCAAATTTAACCTTGTAGGTCAAATTGCGACCTATATAGGTAAAAAAATTATCTTTAGGTGTTTTTTGGGGTCTATTATTATGTCATACAGTGTCTTATAAGTATTTTTATGTAATTTAATGCCACTTTAGCCTTGATCATGGTCTAATTAATCTATATGCCATTTTGAGTCACTTAATAGTCATTTAGGGGCATTAAGTGTAAGTGGAACAATTTTAAATGTGTCCAAGTGTATTATTTTATTTTAAAACATCCAAGAATTCAAATTCACTATCAAAAATTTTAGTCCCATCTAAATCTTGTAGGTTATCTAATTGAAAATCAAGAAACCAACTAAAAAGGAGGATTTTGACACTTTTATGCCTCAAAGGGAAGGTTACACGTGGGATAGGGTCATGTGATGTTTATTTATCTTCATCATACTCATATCATCACTTTACATGCTTTTGAAGTGCTAAAAAAGGTCTCAAACAATATTTCTCCTTCTCCAAACTTCTAGACACACAAAACCAATTAGTAGGTTTGTGCTTAATATAGCTAGCAAAAGAGATTTCAGACCAAATTAATTTTGGAGGTGAAAGTAAAATTAGATATATTCATTTACATAATAATACTTTTAATATTTGTCAACTATGATTTATGAATCATCTATAACAAGTTGACTATGTTTTTTTTCTCACTATTTCCTGTACCCTATAGGTTTTACTCTAATTTGGACAATTCCATATAATCTAACTGGTGATGTTGAGTATAGAAGATATTGTATATCTCATAAAATTTTATCCATGATTATTTTCATGTTTCATGGTGCTTTTATACGCAAGTCATCTCATGTTGTAGGAGGATGTCACCATGTGAGGTCTCAGTCAATGTTTTCCTTTTTTGAAAAATGTTCAGTTCTCTACAGAGGTCTCATGTGAATGGAATATGATGATTCCCATGTATTAATACCATAATTTTTCCTCCATGACATGTTTTGTTTCATCACATATTTGATCAAAATTGCATCTTTATCATGCTCACAGTCAACTCCTTACCCTTTCTCACTTGTAGTCCAGTGTATGAAGCTGTCTAGCATGCTCAAGTAGGTGTAGGTAAGGTATCAAGATGTTTGACATGTATTTAGAAGTGATAACAATTTTAATCCTTAAAAAAGTGTATAAAGGGACTATGCCAGAAAAATACAACATATACATAGTCTTCTACCATTGATATGCACCTACAGGTGCTTACAGAAAGGTTCAAACATGAAAATAATGTGTGAGATATTATCTAAAGATTTACACATTAATGTTTCATTTCAATGCATTGATGTGATATAAACTAGTTATCAATGCATATTCCTTAAGTAAATCACCTCAATTCCACTTACTGTCTAGATGCAACTCAAATGCACCTACAAGAGTCTCTCCTTGATGACATCATGATGAGATGGGAGATTTGATAGGTGTTTAAATATTTTATAGTTATGGGAGTGCATTTTAAAACTTGGTAAGGGCCTAAAATTAATCACAAAATCACATATATTTCATACTATCTAAATTTGCACTCACTGCCTATATACGAAAATGACCATCTATAGGTGGCATTAATAGAAAGCTAAGAACGTTGATCAAAGAATATGTGATATGCTTGGAGGATTCCATGAGGTTTTTTGGATTGATTTATAGCATGAAAAATATAATTGAGCCCTGAATTTGATAAGTGAGAATGAGAAACCATGATGAAACATGAAATGATTGAGTCAGGGACCTTATGCCTAAAAGCACAAAATAGAGGTTTAGACCATTTGGTGGAGGTTGTATAACAAGGTTTCTAAGACTCTTGGTGTGTATATATATGCTTTCCTTATATCCCATACATAAAAAATGACCCATGAAAAACTTGGAGGATAAATGATTAATGCAAAGTGGTTGTTGGACACCTCAAAGTTACACTTTTATCCACTAATTTTAGGTAGTGAAACCTATAGATTTTGAGCTATAAAGAATATATTTATATTTAAAAAACCAAGTTGAAACATGATTACATATCTAATGACCATGCTAGGTTTAATAAGACATTTTTACTTAAGTATTTTCCAACAAGGAATGAGTAACAAGGTGTTAAGTTCCATCAACACCTATAAGTGTCTTAGGTCCTAAAATGCTTGCCTACAACCTGAATGTAGGTGTTTACCAAGCTCATGATGGGAGCTAAGATATACTAGGATTATATCTACAAATAATTATAATTGGATATTATTTATAATATCTTGAACAAACTCAAAATAACATGACTCATTTTCTAATGTTGAATTCACACCTATAGGGTCCAAATGGCTAAAACATAGTCAGTTTTAATTAACTGTAGGAAGATAGTAAGACCAAATCATGATGCCTAGATGATGGTATAGCCTAGGCAAGGTGAGAAAAAGTAAAAATAATTGTTAAATGATCATGGAAGCTTAAGTAAACTTTTGTAGATATTTTCCTTAATATTAAACATATAATATTACCTATAGGTACCCTAAGAAAAAAAAAGAAATACAGTCAGAGATGGAACTCAGTCTTGACTATGCAAGGTGTATGGAAGATTATGTGAGATGTTGGAGGGATTGATGAATATTTTAATCCATAAACTATGATAATTATGGTATTATGTATCTCTCATGATAGACATATAATATATAAGGGGCTCTAGATAAGTAATGCACATTCCATATGATAGAAACACTATGCACAGTCTACTTACCTATAGTTTATCTTGGGTCTTTGAGGAATTGGAAGGTCAAATCATAATACAAAAGGCTGAAATTTGGTTTAGAGGGTCTTCATTACATATAGAATACCCTATAGTATTTTATTGGTCTGATAAATAGGGTAAGTGCCCTCTATTTTGTCTCAGATAGAGGACACTCCCCTTATGTGCAAACCTTATAGTCTTTAAGAAAATAAGGTAAAAGGATGAGATAGGAATTGAGTGAAACTATAAAGGAGGTGTGGGAAGTTGGAACACACCAAATAAAACATATAAAACCAATCATATAATTAGGGAACCCAACAATATGGTCTAGATTATGAAGTATGCAGACAGCTCTGTTAGGCCTTAAAGAGGCCTAGAATCTAAATGAAAGGTCAACTTCAATTATTAATATAGGTGAGAATTATATCTAGTTGGAAAATGTTTATATAATTAATTTAGATATTTATAATCTATTAGTATGTAAGGGACTCCATGAAAAAGTGATTTTTGGACTTTGGGACACATTAGGCTTGTGCAAATGGGAAAACAAGCTTGATAAGAGACATTTGGTTGTTCATATCTATTTAGATGATATGCATGGAAGACCAAGAATATTGGACAAGTTAAAAGGGGAGAATATTGTGGAATTTTTTTTAGTTCCAAAATCCCATTTTTATGAATGAATCTTAAGAGGGTAAAATGGCCTAAATGCATCAAACCCCTTGCTAGTAACTAGTTTGCGAAGATGGAGTAGTTAATGCATATAAATGGAATAGTTTGTGCATAATTATTATTGGATGTTGTAGGAGAATTTTTTAGGCTACTTATCATCCTTTTATACTATAATAAATTATATGGATGGAGTAAAAAATAGGGTATTTTTGAGAACTTTATGTGTTTTGTAGGTTCTAAAAGGAGTCAAAAGATGCCAATAACATGAAGGGAAAGATTGAGACTTAAGATAACTCCCCATAGCCTTTTAATGATTCATAGAAAATCCTAGGTGCCTCAATAAGATCTCTCATCTTAGTCAATCATAATTGGCATAGTGAGTATGATAGTAATAATGGTGAGAACTTCAATTGGATGGATTTTTAAGGTCTACCTGAGCTATATAAGGCCATGGAGGGTCTTGTAAAGTGTAATCCACTAAATTATATGGATTTTCATGAAAAAGTGAAGCCTTTTTTGAATCTAAGTGTGCAAGGTGTGTGAAAGAGGAGCTTTTTTGATTATAGGTAGTGATGGCTCACATTCAGAGGAATATAGGTGATTAGGGATGTAACTAATGCATATTGAGGCATGCATGAAACCTTTACCTCTCATTTCAATCATTAGACCTATCCCTAGTCAGTTTTGGGATGTTTAAATATGGGTGAATGATGAAGATAGTTTTTTGAGCCATCAAAGGGAATTTCATGCCATGCTTCAAGTGTTTAATTCCTTAGATTAAAACTTTTCTTTCCCAAATTAGCATGATTAGTTTCACATTCTATTCTCATGCACATGTAACTCTTTTTATTATCTTGACACTTGTCCTTATGAATTTTGTACTTATTTCTTGTATTTTCTCTCTTCAGGTCTATAAGAACTAGACATTTTGGCTATTGTTAGGATGCTCAACCTGAGTATGGTGAAGCCCTACTCATTTTTTTACCATGGATAAATAAAGACTACTAATTTTTATGTCTTATATGATTGTTCATAGTGTGTTCACTTGAATGATTGATCTTAATTAGTGATGATTATTGTTTCCTTAGCATTGTTAACTTATTCTCTCACTTATTTGTAGCTTGAAAGCTTCTTCTTATAGGTCATGTGAAGTTTTATATGAAGTTTCAAGGTTAAGTGAGTTAATCTATTCAAATAGTGCCATTCTAGGCCTCTTGTCTAGTCCTCCTAGCCTAAAAATTCATCACAAACTCATAATGAAATACTAATGTGAGAATATTCAGATTAGATAATTGTATGCCTAGTTAGTCTCTTGGTCTCATGAGTGACATGTAACTAGTTGGTATTCATCAATTAATTTGGTGTATCACCACCTTTAGGATAGTTTACATTTAGTTTTCTCTCCCTTTTCCTTACAATCATAGGTTTAGTAGTGATCTAAAAGTGGTACATCAAGGGAACTAGACCTATATATATATACCTCATTCTTAGGCTACCCATAACCTTTGAGTGTTTCGATTATGCCACTTGGATGAGGAGAGTTGAGACATCTCCTCAAAGGGTGAAAATCTAAATGACAATAATAAATTTCTAGATAAATAGTTGGTGGACATTTTTGCATAAAACTTACATCCTGAGGTCCTGTAAAATCTAAGACTTGCTTATGCTAATTCAATTGAAAAACTTATAGCCAAAGAGGTGTAGATTAAGAAGGATCTTATTGCCAAGTGCCTTATCAATATTTTTGTGCAAGGTCAAACATTAAATCAAACCCAATTTTTGATTGAATGGTTTTTTAAGAGAAAGCTAAGGGTTTTAATAAGAACAACAATGTGGTAGGGAATGGAGAAACCTAAAAAATACATGTATAAATGGTGTAGGTCCTACCAGCCCTAAATATATAATTATCTCCACTAATCCACCAAAAAAAATTCAAAAATAGCCTCAATGGAGGACATTCCACAATTAATTTAGAGTCTTCAATAAATTGGGAAAACATATTGAGATAATATTCCAAAATCTCATAGAATCTAATATGATTGTATGGTCGATACTAAGTAAATTTACTCAAGATCAACTGAAGCTAAATTTATACAAGGAAAATTAATAGTGTAACTTCCATCATGTTTTGGGTTACGGTGCATATCATTACATCAAATTGAGATACATTATTGAAAGTCTGATCAAGAGTGGTGAAGTTGAGATCAATATTTCCCCACAAGGCACTAATAAAGATATAGGAATCTACCAAGATCCATTTCTTGACATAATCAAAAACCACCAAGGAACAACTAGTAAAACCAAGGATAGAATTAGCGGTAGAATTTAAACTAGAATCAGGGTCAAAATCTTAATCACCTTGATCGTAATCAGGATCATAATACCCATGCTAATAACTTAGGTTACAACAGCATGTATTAAGACTATAATAACATCATAGGACACATTTCTATATCCCACATTTCCATTATTACTATCAAATCTTATGAATTATTTAATGCTTCTTGTAGTATATGACCCATTATTATAGGGTCAACACCCTCTCCCTCTAGTAACATTTCATCAAGTTCATGAAATTTTATTATGACTTTGTATACATAGGTTACTATTTTTGGACAACACCTTTACTCTAATTATAATGGCTCCTTGTCGACTCAAAAGTACTTCAATGCAACTAGATGCTCGTGAATCACCCTCAAGGTCCCTTTGCCTTTTTCTTATGATTATAATGTATCCTTACTAGTTCTAGGTTATGTAGTCATAACTAGATGTTCATGAATTACCCTCTAGGTCCCTTCACCCTCTTCTTATACTAAACCTAATGTTAACATTGTGCCTTTGGATATGAAGCCTACCACTATGCCAACCAAGGCCAAACCATCTCATACTAATGTTGAAAAAATTTATAGTCTATTAGACTAAGTAAAAACCCTATACAGATGTGCATTTTGGATCTCTTGCATATGTATGAATCCCATAGAACTATTTTGAATAACATTTTATAAGAATCAACTATTCCCAAAGATATAATTCCTAAATAGTTCCAAACATTAGTGGGACATTTGTCTTCATTTTAACAACTTATGTCTAATCAAAAATACATGTACACCCTAGGTCTGAGCCATAACAACCCATTATATATTGAGTTTATCATTAAAACCCATAAGATTAAGTTGGTTTTATAGACAATGGTTTGGGGCTAAGCATAGTTTCTCTTAAACTTATATAGAGATTGGGATACACTACGAAGGACATTAAACTAGAGATGATCACCATAATAGTTTATGACAACATTCAGAAGGAGTCTTCTAGTAAAATTTATTTGCCAATCATTGTTGGGTTTGTTTCCCACCACACTTTATTACATATTTTAGACATTGAGATACCTTATAACATAATTCTTGGTCATCCTTGGATCCATGAATTATAGGTCATTCCATCCACCTTACATCAATGCCTTAAGTTTCCCCATGATGAGATCTACGTTACTATTCCTATCGATAAATAGTGTTATTATTATTGTAAACACCTTGAGCTAAGTTTCATAATTATAACTAAGTCATTACAAAAAATAACAAGGAGATAGTTTTACATCCACCATCATATAATTATATCAATCATAGTGACCTTGTGTCCACTTTAGCTGATCCATTTCCTACAACTCTTGAAAAATAGGTTGTTATAAAAGATATGGGAATTTCCACGTACCATCTTAAGGACACATTCCATATTTCCATGTTGTTGAAGTCACCTAAAATTTTTATTAAACCCAAACCTTCTAAAATCCCAAATAGACCCAACTTGATCTGATAACAGAAGAAAGAACAACAAAAACCACTTATGGTATTTATACCTACTACTTTGCCAAAATAGGATTGTGAGGCTTTCATTGAAGGAGATTGGTTATATTCTGATGACATTGTTGATTTCTTTCAAAAACTAAAATATCCTATCCTTAATCAAATCATGGATAATTTTTATTATATAGGAACAAGCCTTAGCCCATGAGTTCAAAGCATCCTAGAACATTTATCAACTGGATCACCTAATTTGAATCATGGTCTCAGATTTATACTATAAGGGGGTGACCTCATGACTTTATATAGTGATTATTTTAAATAAACTAGGGATGAGACTCCTGATAGCAATGTAACATCCCATTATAACCTTTTTGATGAGCTTGATGACTTAAATTTATTTTATCAAAACACCATTATGACCTTAATAGCCCACTTTTTTATTGGAGCTTCCCTTCATGAATCAGAATCTCATTGTTCCTTATGACTTTTCTATCCTAAATTCATCAATTTAGACCAAAAAAATTCAATCATATGCCTTGATGAGTTTCATAATGAAGAATCAATTATAGAATACACAAATCTAAGAGATAGATTACCCATTGGCAACATGAATAAGGATTTGATTTTTAATTGGATCCTTCTATCTACTCTGGAGAGAAGGAAAATTTTCTTCGTCATAAAAAAATATAAAACATCAAGATATTTGGGTGAAATACTCTTTGAGGCACTTGTTGATCAGGAAAAAAGTAATGATAAAGATAATCTCTTGAGTAAAAACTTGTTTCAAGTGATCACAAATGCATAAGTTTGCTCTTCCACTAGAGACATAAAAGGTCCATCAAGTCTTCTATCTATAGCTAATACAAGCATCTCTTTAGAACAAAAACAAATGTTTGAGCATCTCACTCTCGAGTTTCCTGAGGTTTTTGCTACTTGGCTATTACCTGAGATGGTAGATTCAAAATTTTCACATTATCTAGAGATTTGGGAGGATAAAAAACAAAGTGTACCATAGTAATATGATCATGATAACACCTTGTCTACTTTTTTTTAATATGGATCTACTCTTCTTGTGGAAAACATAGTTGAAGTGAACTTGAGAACATATGATGATCCAAAAATTGTTTATCTTGGAGCTTCCCTTACTGAAGCAAAATGTGAACATAATATATCCATTCTCATGAATTTAATTGATATTTTTTCATGGGCATACTCAAACATTCCAAGCTTAGACCCTCACTTGGTAGTGCATCACCTTGTTCATCTAGATGTCAAACCATTTAGGTAAAAATTGAGAAAAATGCATCCATGCATTGTCATCTTGGTAAAAGTTGAATTAGAGAAATTATTAGGAGAACTTTTCATCAAAACACCAAACTATTTTTATTGCATATCAAACATAGTTCTAGTCAAGAAGAAGCCACCGGGTATATGTATTTGTACATATTTTATAGATGTCAAAAAAACATGACCTAAATATGATTTTCCTCTACCTAACATTGACATGATTGTCAATTCTACTACTGGATATGAGATTTTATCCCTCAGATGGATTTTATGGAAATAATCAAATCAAGATATCCCAAGAAGATCAACACAAGATTACATTCACCATTATTTGGGGAGCATTTTGTTACCAAGTCATGCCATTTGGCTTTATGAATTTTTGAGCCACATATCAACATGCCATGATTTTCATCTTTCATAACATGATGTAATATGTTATTAAGGACTATGTTGATGACAAACTAGCAAACTCAAAAACACATGATAGATATGCTAATGTTCTACAAAGAATCTTTGAGAAGCTTCATGAAGGTCCACTTGAATCCTAAGAAATGTGTCTTTGGAGTCATTTCAGGGAAATTGCTAGGTTTTATTGTATCATAAAGAGGGATCAAAGTCAACCCAGCTAGGGTCAAGTCTATTATTTAAATACCTCCACCTTCAAATCTTAAACAACTTCAAATATTATAAGTAAAGATTCAGTCTATTTGTAGGTTTATTTCTCAACTGGCAAATAAGTGCCACCTATTTACTCATCTCCTGAATAAAATGGTCCATTTAAATGGGATAAGACTGTTAGTGATCATTTACAAATCTCAAAACATATTTTTCCAACTTAATAATTTGAAGACCACCAACACTTGGACAACCACTACTTATTTACATATCAGTAATTGAGCATGCACTGGGGGAACTTTTAACCCAACATGATGATCAAGGTAAAGAGCATGTGGTCTATTATTTAAGTTAGACATTGGTGGATTATGAAAATAATTATGTTCTTATTAATAATTCATATTTATATATGGTGTTTTATACCCAAAAGTTATGATATTATATTCTAAACAATAAAACAATTGTAATCGCTAAAGTGGACCCTCTTAAATTTTTTTATCTAAATCATCTCTCATAGGATATATGGCTAAATGGTTAATGATCCTAAGTGAATTTAATGTTGAGTATCATAATAATAAAGTTATCAAGGGGCAAGTTATTGTTGATCAAATTTTAGAGGCCCCTATTATAGACGCTTAACTACTAAAATTCAAGTTTTTAGATGATTCCATAATGATAGTGGAATAAGTGTAGTGTGAACTTGAACAATGGAAGATATATTTTGATGGTTCCTATATGAAATTAGAAATGCATCATGTCTATAAATAAATCTTGGCTCAAATAATATATAACATACGTATACTTTTGATTGGGAATACATTTGTTAAGTGAGAGCATGACCAAGATGGGGATCCACTAGACCCGATTAAGGGATCAATTGTCATAATACACCATGGTAGGAAGGGTTGTAAAGCCTATAGTCTAACACAATCATACAAAAACCCAAAAAGAGTCTTAGGTTTAATTTTCACTCTATTCTAATAAACAATAAAGTAAATCTAATTTAGTGCACACTAAATATTGTGGCATAAAGTGGGGTTTAGAAACAAAAAAAAACTAAACATGCATAGAAGACATATACTCATGTTAATTTATACATAATCATAATGCATGGGAAAGAAGCACAACTACATTATCTATCTACTCTTATAAAAGAGAAATAAATTTATGAATACTTACCTTTGAAGATGAACCCACCGAGCCTCAATCTCTCCCTTGGCCAAGGTTCTTTGTAAGAGATTGTTTTGGTATGTAAGGATAACAAAGATAAATCAATTTTATGCTGTATAATCTATTTATTCATCTAAAAGACTTTTACACAAGATAAGATATGTATCTCCAAAGAAAGTATGGAACCTTAACATTGATTATTCAAGTAGAATGGTTAATAAATAGATGTTCATTAACATTTATTCTTCTTCACTTCTCTCTTCATAAATGGTTGGAAATGAACTTGTATATATAGGTAGATTTTACTTTAAATCCTTCTAAATATGTTGGTTGTATGGGGTCAACCCATTCAACCCTATATGTTTGTAGGAGATAAGTATCTAGGTCCTGAGCTAGGTCAACCAAAGGGCTGACAAAACTCTAAGTGAAAAATACCTAAAAATAGTATATGGTTGACCTAGTCAACCTTATACAGTAATCAACAGTTGAAAACTATGCAGGGTTGACCTAGTCAAACTAGTACAATCAACTAATGAAAGGGGTTCAAGGAATAAATGAGGATAAAGCATGATAAAGGATTAGAATGGGTATAATAGAGAAGAATAATCTTAGGGTAAATTGTTTTAGGAGACATGTGTGTAGATGGAAAGTGGTAAAATGGATAATAATCTTACAAAGCACCAATGGTCTACCCACCACTTTCTCAGTGCACCCCTTAAGGTGTGTATTCAAAAATATTAAGACTCAATGGGTTCTTAAAAGATACAAAGTGTAATTAAGTGATGAAATTTTAGAAATATTATGTGTATACATATGCCCTACTTGAATCTCATCATGTGTCACATAAGTGCAGATGGTGCTTCATGAAATGGAACATGATAACACACAATGTTGATGCCAAGTAAAGTGAAGTAAATATTATATAAAATAAATGAAAAGATAGAATTAAAAAACACATACCTTTAATTACCTTAGTTGTAGATAAATAAGTAGACTGTAAGATAAGTGAAGGTGTCTAAGGTGAAGAATACTAGGTGAACCTATAGAAGTTAGTGAAAATAATAGCTAAATATCAAAAAAATTGTAAAATAGGTATATATTAGTGGAAATTATTCTCTACATCATCACAAATCCAATAAATTTTATGGTTTGAAGAATAAATGAGTAAAAACAAAGATATGAAGGACTTAGGAAAATTGGCTAATTAGGATTGTCAAGGCAAGGCTTAGAATAAAGATTGAGGGAAAATTATTAACAAAATGGTAGAAAAAAATGACAAATGATTGAAAAATAAATGACAAATGATTGGAAAAAATAGTAAATCATGCTATAAAACATAAAAAGCATAAATTGAAAAAAATAATTAAGAACATATTAAATTACATTGGAAAATATAAGAGAGAAAAAAAATTGGCAAAAATTTGGTCTTAAATTTATCACACTAATTCAAGATGGGAAGTATGAAAAATTCAAGAAATGGTTATATTTTTACATGAAATAAAAAAATAAGAAAATAAAAGAAGTGAAATAGAAATGAAGTAAGCATAAAACATACTAAATTAAGTAGAGAACCATGTTAATGGCATGTAACTTCATAGCCAATCACATCTTATCTCATATTTGACACATGTAATTTGATTGTGACTTGTATTATTGGAAAATCTTGTGAGGAATTTTGGGTCCTATCCATGGTCTTACACTATAGCTCATAAAGAGAAAACCACTGGGGTGGAATAAATAGGACAATCAGGTAACAAAGGAAGTGGGTAATAGGAAGGAAAAAGGTGGTAATTTGTGAGGAATATTGGGTTCTATCTGTGGCCTTACAAAGAAACTCACAAATGAAATCCCAAGGGGAGTGATCAGTAGACAAAACAATATTTTTAAAGATGAAATATGAGGGATATATGGAATTAAAAAGAGATTGTAAAAATTATAACATAAACATATTTTAAGAAGACCTTACGAGATAAGAGGCATACTAGGGACATGATAAGACACTAAGTGACTAGTGACCATCAATGTGTAAAGGAAACATATTATCTATAGACACAATGATTTGTATACATATAATCATACTACTAATATCAAATCATGAATGTATATTAGTACAATAAAATTAAAATGGACCTACCTTCCCACGACATGTTCCCTATTCTTCAAGACCCCTTATAGAGCCATCAATCTACTATGACGATTGCGAACTTGTGTGAGAAAGTAGGTAGTACTAAAATATTTTTTATTCTCATTTTATAATCTACTAGCCTACCACACCCCAAATGACCTTGGCTTTATTGTGAGGCCAACTATGGAGTTTGAGCTTTGACTAGAAGAAGGAGATGTGCTTTTAATCATGTATTTTAGTGTGATTTGACTTTTAAAAATATGTTTTCCTTTTATATCATTACCTTTTGTAAAATGATTTAGATTTTAACTTTTTATGGATTTTTAAGATTCCTCCTCCATATAGATTTGGAATGACCAATCATGAGAGATGTATTGATACACATGAATGAGATTTAGGATTAGGATAAAGGAAGCTAAGTAACCAAAGACAAAGACTGGCTAGGACACTTAGGCTTAACAATGAAAAAACATGTGATCTCAAGTTTCAATCGTGTATATGCTTAGTTTGTTAAAAAGGAAAGAAGGGAATAAGAGATCTAAAGTTTTATCAATGTAAGGAATGTATAATGAGATATATTATTTACTAATTAATCACATGGTAATATGAACCATGATGAAAGGGAGCCAAGTTGTTATAACCAAGTCAAAATGATAATTAACTATGAAAAATATAGATAAGAAAGCAAACAATCATGAAGACACAAGAACAATTTTCTTAGAAAAACTCAAGAAAGAAAGATAAAATAATGATAATGGTTTAAAAAATTTTGAATGTGGTAATTTATGAGGAGATCCTGGTCGTATCCATGGTCTTACACTACAACTCACAAGGTGAACACCAATGAGGTAAATTCTAAATAAAAGCAAAAATAATCATAAAGCTATTAAAGCAAAGAATGACATAAAAAATAACAAGACAAAAATAAAAGAGATATACAAGGACAAAAATGAAAAAAAAATGCCAAATGTAATGTGTAATAAAACCAAAGAATGTAAAGGAAAATAATTATTCTACAAAAAATAAAGTAAAAGAAGTAAAGTTCATAAAAACAAAGAAACATGATAGAGATATAACAAGTAAGATTTATGCTAACATCTATTTGAAAGATAAGCATGTGAAATACAAGGCTATAAGTCTCATAAGGTTTCTTTAAATTGAATTTGTTTGTTATTATGCATTATAGAATAAGATTGGTCATATAAATATGACCTAAATGATAATTAGATGCGAGGATGGAAATTGCAAGATGCCCCAAAGTCTGAGGGGATATATGGATGGGCATCACAAGATCCCCCAACATGTGACTTGAAATGAGGTGAAATTGAATTATTAGAATGATTTTAATTGGGTTGGTAGGTGCACTTAGATATAGGTAAATATGTTGGTATGCTATATATTAAGGATGTTTAATGCGATATGATGTGTAGCAAAGGTATGTGGAGATAAAGGATGTAAAAGAGGACCATGTATGATATGAGTTAGAGTAGGCATGTGAACTAGACACTCCTTTGGTTCATGTGACCCAAGAGGTTGAGGTTTAATGGATGTGGCAATATGTTTAAAGTTATTCAAGTTAGCTATCCTTTCATTATTGGTGTAGGAGGAAGGATGAATTTTGGTTTGAATATCATTAAAAGATGAGGTTTGTTCATTAATTAGTTGATGTTGATGTGATTGAGAATCTTGTGATTAACTTTGAGAATATTGAAGATAGTCTTTATAATGTTGTTTTTTTGAGAGTATAAAGATTGACATATGGACCAAGCAAGGAAGAAAGAAGAAATCAGTGAAGATCATGATAAGAATCATGAAGATAACCTATAGTATCATGTCACCAACAAAACGCATCAAGATTATACCATTTTAGAGGAGGTTTGGAAGGATCAAAGATCATGGGTTTAGAGGGTGGAAGTTTTTTCTTATGTTGTTCTAGACTCAACAAAGGGTGGGTTAAGTTTAAATTGATTGAATTAGATGCTCCATTTTGAGGTTGGGGAGGTTTGGATGAATCAATGTTATGATAAAATTATTGGAAAGATTCTTTAGTAGTTATTTGAGGTGTTTCAAATTGATTCATAAGAAATTCTTGTATTTTTTCTTGGTATAAGGTTTATTATAATGTTTTAGGTGAAAATATTTGAATATTGAAGGGGATCCTTAAGAGATGTGACAACTATTTTTAAAAGAGTGTCATCATTCATGTTATGGTCCACTTTATGAATGAGAGACTTCTATTTTTTGATGAAAGTATGAGTACATTCATTAGGAAGTTGCTTGACATTAACGAAATGGCTAAGGTAGTTTTTAAGAAGGTCATCATGTTAGAATAACTTCACTAGAGAATTGACTAAATCCTGTAGTTTTGAGATAGAATGTCTATGAATTTAGTTGTACCATTCAAGTGCATCACCAATAAAGGTTTTTGCTAAGATCTTGGTGGTAGAAAAGGTGTTAGTTTGGATCCATTCTTTATATATATTACTAAAAGACAATAAAGATGGTAGGATCCTTAGTCCCATTATATGTGATAGTCAAAGAAATGTTTCCAATATCAATGGATGTAATGAATGGGGTTAAAGGTTTATTTTGAAGATGTTGAAGAATTTGTTATTCATTTGAGTTTGAGAGATGATATTCCCATTGGCATCTCTAAGAGGAGGGATAAAATTTTGATTTGGTTGAAACATGATGGCTTGAGGTGGTTGACTAATCATGTTGCATAAAGGTTGTTTCTTGATCACCCCTTGAGAGGTGTTAGTTGTTTGCATGCTATTCATTTGTTATATGACTTATGTAAGAAGTTGAGTTATATTAGTAGGTGGGTTTGAAGGTAAGGTATTAGTGTTGTTAGGAAGAGGAATGTTAGTGTTGGTGGGAGGAGGATTATTTGTCAGTGGAGGATTCCCAACATTAGTGTTAGTTGTCTTAAGTGTGGTAAAAGAAGTAATCTTGGTAAAACCACCATTCTTGTGAGGACTATAAATAGTATTATTATCAAGGTTTTTGAATAATTGGGAACCATATAGATTATCAATTTGAGTGGTTTCAACCATGTTAATTTGGTAAGTGATAATTCTAGGTGATCATGTTATATGTGTAACAAGAGGATTGTGAACATTGGTTTTAATAGGTGGAACATAATATGAGGTTCCAACATTTGATGTAGATGGGTTGATGAGTTTACAAATTCTAGGTTTAGAAGGATTAAAAGTGTTATAAGGTATATGATTGTCATGGTTTTGGATTTGTCTAATAGGATTCTTTGGATTGACTATATGATATGGGATAGATTGATATTGATAATGAAGAAACATAATAAGTTTTACATAGGAAATAATGTTTTGATCTTTTATTGAATACAATATGCCAGCTATTAAAAATCCATAACAATAGAAAACCAACTTCCTATATACTAGGAAAAAATATGAACAAATAACCTATTTAAGTGTTTTACAAGTACAACCAAATAACCATGATGTACTAATAAATGATTTTTTAACATTCCCCCCTTAGTGCATACATGGTGAAAACCTACCTTATACCTATACCTACTCATGATTTGGTCATTTTCATAAGATAATCACAAATCGTATGGATGGTTTTACATATGGTTGACCACAAACCAAGAATGGTTGTTTTACATTTGGATTACCACAAACCACAAGGTGATGGTTTACCAACAACCAAGAATGGTATTTTTGTAATTAGTTTACTATAAACCAAAAATTAAGGTTTTCAAGTGGTTTACCTACAACCACATCATGATGTTCCAAGTAGTATTATTAGCTCTCATCACATCTCACTATAGGGAATAACAGAAAAAATTGCTCACACATTACACACTAAAAAATAGAAATGGAACATTAGAATCATGTTCCCCTCCTTAATGTGAAATTTATACTTATTCAATCAAGAACACAAAAAACTAGAAGAAAACACACAACTAAAACAAAATATACCACCAAGCCTTTAATATAGCCCCATTGTTGGTGACTGATGAGATGTCAGTAAAAAAACTCCAACCTCCTATGCCTCTAGCCTCCATTATAGATGTTTAGTATAGGAAATCATCAAAAATTTATCCACATTATTCTTGTATGTATTCATCTCTTTTCAATGAGTCTTCTTCAATGACTATATTGGCCTCATTTACTTTGAGTTTTTCGTTGAGTAAGTCTCTAGCTCGAATTCTACAATATAAAGAAGAATGTCCCTTTTTCTTGGAATAGAAACATTCAGTTTATTCCTTGTTTTTGGAAAAATTCTTATAATTTTTTAAAAGTATAATGTAGTTTCTTCTTTTACATGTTCTTTAGTCCATTTTTATTCAGTAAGGAGTGCAACAATCATAACTTCTAGTGACTAGTAAGGCATCTAACCTAGAGTAAAAACAACATTACTATATTTGGGAGGAAAACTATTCAATAATATATCATTTACATCCTCTTCATTAAATTTTGTTTTAACTTCATTCAACTATCACATAAGATATCTTAACTCATTTATATGGTTTGACATTGTGATGCCATCATTCATCTTTAACTTAAATAATTGAAGCTTCAATGAAAATTATACATTAATGGATTTAACACCAAATGTCTTACTTAATTTGTCCCATATTTCTATGCATTTATTTTCCAAATCCACATAATGGAGATATGAACCTAAAAGTGCAAGCCCAATTATGGCTTTTGCTTTGTCATCTCTACTTTTCCATTCCAATAATTTTGTTGGATCCATTAGTTCTGCTTCTTTCCTATTTATTATTCACCATAAATTTTTATTCATCAACTTCATCTAGATATTTACTTTCCAAGTATGGAAGTTAAGTCTATTAAATTTTTCCAAAGGTATTTCCATGATTAGGCACAAAGACAAACTTGAAAAAATAATGACTTAAAAGACACTTTACAAAACTAGATAACCTATTAATCACCTAAACATGACTAAGAAAAGGATATAAAACTCACAATGATACGATAAAAGTAATTACATTATTTGAATAATTTTGACACACACACACACATACACATTAAAATTAATAGTTTCATTACTTTTAAAATAAAACAAATACTAGACCTATAAAAAACTATTATGACAACCCTATCTAAATAATTAAAAAAAACTTTAAATAACTAAAAGACATTAACTATACAAAGACACATAGATCAAAAGATAAAAAACAAACCGTAATAAAATTTTGAAAGACAAAAACATTTCAAAAAGACTACAATGCTTATCTACTTTGTGGAAGCTAAGGATAGGTATTGGGAGTTTATAAGATGTAGTGGGTTGGATGACAAATATGGAACATGTCTCAATGAACTCTATGTAGTATTGAGATACATGGATATGATGAAAACATCATACATTACATTGAGAATACCAATAGAGAATGCTAGAGAGACAGTTGAAGCTGATGGCTCCAAAAAGAAACCACTTGTCTAGATGATCTACCACAAAGCCAAATTATATAGTTTAGGAACCTCCATACCAAGCCTATTCGTAGATCAAGGCATCATATTATAATTGATTAAAACTTTTATGTAATGTGAATGGAATAATATTTTTGAGGTAGAGATTATCAATCATGCGAACATTTAACTCAGACCCATTTTGACTGAATACAACAAAGTTGCTAATAAGTTAAATAGATATTATAATAACCATAACTCCCTTCACAATTATGCATCCATTATGCTTTCAGACTCTGAATTTAGTTTGTTTCACATGTACATCCAAAGGTGTAAAGAGAAAAAAAACACAAGACTATTGTATTATTATCTCATCCTCTAGAGCAAATCTTAATACTACAACCCCTTTATAGGTTCTCAAATGATCATAATCTCTCTAGTACCAAATGAAAAAATAGAATAAGTTTTGAATATAAATAATGTATTGATCTGTTATTAAATACAATATGCTCGCTATTATATAGCCATAAAAATAGAAAACTAACTTCCTATAAAATAGGAAATAATACAAACAAACAAAATGTTTAAGCATTTTACAGGTGAAACCAAATAATCATCAAGTACTAACAAATGATTTCCTAATAGATAATAATTTGATGAAGATCTGCACCATAAAAAGTTGTCTTCTATGGTAGACATGCAGGGTAGGAGATAATAAACCATGTATATTTAGAATAGGTTGAGACTATCAAAAAAGAATTTGATAAGAGGCTTCATGATTATAAGCAGGAGTGGATATTAAAAGGCTAGGAGGAAAAACAAGGATAAAATTGATCAATAGGGGAAATAAAAAATAGAGGCTAAAAAGTGTACAGGGTTGATATTGTCGACCTAGTAGGCTCAAAAAGTATACAGGTTGGTAGGGTCGACCTAGTAGGCTAAAAAGTACATGGTCAACCTAGTAGGCTAAAAAAAATGTATAGGGTCAATAGTGTTAAGCATGTAGGTTGAAAAATGTAAAGTGTCGGTAGTGTTAGCCTAGTACTAGAAATAATAAAAAAATTTCAATTAATTTCATAATTAAGAAGTGAAATAAGCACATAATTAATTGGGTCAATGAGGTTGATCCAATTGAGGCACACAACACATAACCTTGCACCAACATTGGATATTACAAGTTTTTGAATTACAACACACAATTGAGAAAAGAGTAAGTAATCAACTTGGAAATTAAGGAGCTAACTAAATGATTAGCATAAAAATTTATTAGATTATTAGAATATGTTTTTAAAGTGATAGGAAATTGGATATAAGGAAGGAACTAAAAGGCAAGCTAAGGATGGTTTCAGGTAGTGTGGTTGAAAGTTATTTATAGTGGTAATGATATAGGCTTGGTATTGGGGCCTACCCCCTCACTTCACACACTATATTGATAAGGGTGTTGGTTGCTTATCTAGAATATACCATTAACCATGCTTTATACTTGACCAATTAATCAATTCAACTTCTCCCTTGGTGATGAAATCTAAGTAGGTTGGCCTTGGGTAGTTAAATGTTAAAATTCTTGTTTAGATTTTGTGATTTGGTCATGTGTGCATAAAATATTAAATAGTGAAACTAAATGGATTATTAAAAAACCACCTAATTAAACTATGTGATTTATTCTAAGCATGTAAGAAACAAGAAAATAAAGTGTTAACTAATTACTAACATATAAGATTAATTCCAATGTTGAAACAAGGTACAGTGTTGATATAGTCAATAGTGTATGTACAAAATATAGAATAAGGTCAAAAAGGTTTATCCTATATTGTAGAAACAAGGTCTAAAAATGAATAGGTTCAACAAAGTCAACCAAGTTATTTAGATAGTAGACAGAACACAAAACTAGGTCAATAGGGTCAATCTAGTTGACTTTGTAGGGGCAATTTTAAATACTACAAACTATAAAAGGAAATATTATAAATAAAGATATAGAGAGATATAAAATAAACTTGGTGGATCAAAGATGCAAATAATGAATATTTGTATTAAAAAACCTTGATATATGCTTGCAAATTATGTTAACTAGGTTGATTGGGTCAATCATGCTTTGCATAAGCTTATTATTGAGTGCCTAAAATGTATAACATTTCCTGGGTTGAACTAGTATGATTAATAATATTCCTTAAAATGTACATATACAACTGGGTCAACCTAGTAGTTTGGAGTAGAAGTCTAAAAAGATGAAGACTTTTTCCTATGTCAACAAGGTTGATCTAGTAGCTTGTACCTAAAAACCTAGGCATAAAAGTTAGAATTGGGTCAATGCAATAGATATAGTATGATAAATATATGATAAAAATAACTATGAAAATTTATAAATAAATAAATAAATCCTTCAAGGGTTAGTTCACATCGAGTTCACTAGAATGTATGCAATCATAAATGCATCATGTCTATAAATCAATTCTAGCTTAGATAAGATAGAGCATACCTACACTTATGATTGGGAATACATTTGTTAAGCATGAACATGATCAATATGGGGATCTGCTAGACTTTATTTGGAGATCGCTTGTCATAATACAACATGTTAAGAAGGGTTTTAAAACCTATAGTCTAACACAATCACACAATAGCCTTAAAAGAGTCCTATGTTTAATGTTCACTCTATTCTAATTAAAAAGAAAGTAAATCTAATCTAGTGCACACCAAATCTTGTGGCATAAAGTGTGGGTTAGAAAAAACAAAAACTAAACTAAAAATTCATAAAGGATATATACTCATGTAAATGTATACATAATCCTAATACATGGTAGAAAAGCACAATTATATTATCTATCTACTCTTACAAAGGATAAATAAAGTTATGAACACTTACCTTTAAATATAAACTCATTGAGCCTAAATCTCTACCTTAGCCAAGGTTATTTTCAAGATATTGTTTTGGTATGTAAGGATAATAGAGAAAAATAAGCTCCAGGATACATAACCTATCTATGCATCCAAAAGACTTCTCTACAATATAAGATATGTATCTCTAAAAAAATTATGAAACCCTAAGATTTATGCCTCAAGTAGAATGGTTAATAAGAATATGTTCATTCACACTTATTATTATTCACTTATCTCAATAAATGGTTCGAAATAAACTTGTGTATATAGATAGATCTTGCCCTAAATCCTTTCAAATAACTCAATTGTACGGGGTTGTCCTAGTTGACCCTGTATGTTTTTAAAAGATAATTCACTACGTCCTGAGCTAGGTCGATCTAAGTGATAAAAAAACTCCAAGTGAAAAACACCTAAAAATAATTCAAGGTCAACCTAGTCAACCTTTTACAATAATCAAAGGCTATAAAATGTATAAGGTTGACCCAGTCGATCTAATATAGTCAGCTAGCAAAAGGGGATCAATACAAGAAAAAGGAAGATAATCATGATAAATGACTATAATGGGTACAATAAGGAATAATAATATTAGGGTAAATGGTTTTAGGAGACAAGTGTTTAGATGGTAAGTGAAAAAAGGGGCAATAATCTTATGAAGAACTAATGGTCTATCCACCACTTTCTTGGTGCACCCTTAAGGCATGCACTTAGAGAGATTGAGACTCAATGGGTTTCTACAATATATAAAGTATCAGTAAGAGATAAAAGTTTGAAAATATTATGTGTATACATTTCCTTCACTTCTTATAGATCTAGATCTAGTATATTGTTGATTACACCATAAGGGGATTTGATTCCCAATGCATTCCACATCAATTTTAATTATACCAATAATATGGCTAAGTATGAGACACTTGTTGCAAGAATTTGTCATGCAATTTAATGGGGCATTCAAAATATAAAAGTCTATGGTGATTCCTAATTGAGCATCAATCAAACCACTGATAAATATTAAATCATAAATGACAAGCTTGTACCCTACAAGCAAATTGTTGATAATCTCAAAGTTCATTTTAAATCTCTATAGTTTAAATAGGTACCAAGGGCCATCAACAGATCTGATGATGAAATGGAAATAATTTAGTCTACAATATAGATTGATGGTAGTGCTAAAGTGTATCATTTTATGATTGAGAATCTTCTATAGCGTGCACATATTATGCCATATTTAGAAAGTGTATATGTCATTATTGGTCCCACTCCCCCACCTAAACTTCCTTGTTATCAAGACTATTATAATTACTTCCATGATCATGGCTTTCCACCAAACCTATCCAGTAATCAATAAAAACTATTCCTTCACCATTTAGCCAATTATAACCTCTTTGAAAACACACTTTATCACAAAGGATATGATGTAATACTACTTCATTTTTTATCTTTAGGGGAATCTAATCTAGTGCTAAAGGAGGTTCATGAAGGAATGTGTGGGGCCCATACCAATGGTATAGTCTTAGATAAAAATCTCCTTAAAATAGGCTATTATTGGACCAAAATGGAGATATATGCTTGTAATTATGTAAGGAAGTGTGTTCCTTATCAGCAACATGAAAATTTGATACATGCACCTTCCTTACTACTACAACCGATCACAACACCATGGCCATTTTCTACTTGGGGCCTCAATATCATAAGGAAAATAAACCCAACATTTTTAGATGGCCATAAACACATTTTAAATTCTACTAAGTACTTTACTAAGTGGATCAAATCCATTCATCTCACTTATGTCATTGAGAAGTAGATAACCAAATTTATTCATTGCCATATCATCTATCGATATGGAATTCCATCTCGCATTATATCCAATATTAGTGGATCCTTCATATTTAGAGATGTTAAAGACATTTATATAAAATTCAAAATCAAGCAAAATAAACCCATGACACATAACCCATAAGATAATAGATAAGCTAATGCATTTAAAAATACCATTGAATCCACTTTAAATAAGATTTTTAATGACTCTGGCCACTATTTTCACTTTCAAATCTTTCCTACCCTTTGGGCTTACCAAACTAGTCATCAAAAACTACATGAGCCACTCCAAACTCCCTTGTTTATGGAATAAAATATATTATCCTAATTGATATTGATCTACCTTCAATAAAATTATCTTTAGATCATACTAAATATGATGAAGAATACAAAGTCTCAAGGTTTCAAAAACTATAAATTCTTGATAGCAAGCATTTGGTTGCCCTAGAAGACTTGTAAGCCTATCAAAATAGATTTTAGAGAAGCTATAACAAGCACATTATCCCTCAAGAGTTTGAGATTGGTGATTTTTTCTTGAAAGAGATATATAATAACATAAACACTAAATGTAAGAAAAAGGTAAGTTTCAACCAATTGGTTGGGAACATATGTTATCACAATAAACTATGGATCAGAGGAATATTTCTTGGTTACTCCAAATGGTGAATAACTTCCAAAACCTATGAACATTGTGAATATTAATAGGTTATATGATTGATATATTCCAACCATTGCCTATAAGACCCCTTACTTGTGGATAACTTATGTTGAAGTAATTTTATCCTACCATTATATCTTGGACCATCCTCTCATCGAGCATATTTATTTTAACATACCTTGGACTATTCTTTCAAGAACCATATTATTTTCACGACTTTGGATAGTGAAATATGTAGACTCTTGGAACTTTGAAAACATTTCATCCTACATTAGACCATCCTCTTTTGGACCCCATTCATTTTGGAACATTCTCATTGAGAACCACATTCTTTTCATTTTTTTGGATATTGTAACCTGAACACTTTTATCCCTTGACCAATTATGATCCTAATTATGACTCATAGACATTATGAACACAGTTGATGTAAATTATATAAATAAAATAAGTAGTAACAACATGTTGAAAAATTCTTCTATAGAAAAGTTAATATGGATATCATAGTGTATGGTTTTTGCTTGTTATATGGTTTTTCAAATTTTCTCTTGTACTACACATTATTATATTATCTTGATATTATTTAATAGGTATTTTTTCCTTATCAGGACCTTGTTATCATCAATTATAAATCATATTCCATTGTATTTGGCTTTAAATTTTATTGGAGTTATTAGTTAGTTCCCTGAGCCATTATTATATCTACAAGTTTTTTATAGCTAGGTTTATCTATTATTAGAACTTGTAATTAGTTATCTAAGCCATTTTTTATATCCACAAGTGTCATTACAGACACTTTATTTTTTATTGGAACTTATACTCTTGGATGAGTATCTCCTTGATTAGTTGATTCCCCTTGTACATATTTTATCCCAAAAACACCAAAAACATTAGAAAATGATCCTATTAGAACATAACCATCTACTGAGGTGGGGGGGGAATCAATAGATTAACTAACTTAGTTCATTTATAACTTTTAATGAAGATTAATAATATATTTAGAGATCACATACACAGAAATATTCATAAAACTATATATACCATGGAAAACCTAAAATGGGAAAAACCACCATGAGAATAACTACTAGAATCTACTGTTCTAATCCATCCTCACAATCAGAACCTCATTGGTTATAATGTTTAAGCGCACCAACCTTAAGGAGACACCAATCCACTTATTTAAGATCACCAACTCTAAGGAATCACCAATTCCCTAATCACAAACCAACATAGCTTATCTGATGGCACCCATCAATCAAATCTAACTTATGGAGCTACAACTCTAGATTACAATGTTGATTCATAAATGAATCCAACTCTCTATTATCTATTACAAGTCTAGTATATAACTTCTCATGTCCTACACTTCATCTCTCTTCTCTTCTCTTTCTTTCTTCCCTCTATCTCTATGCCTCTATATTTATCTATGTGACACATTTCATCTACTTCAGCTTTGCATCTCTCTTTCTCTCTATCTCTCTCTTCTCTTCTTCTCTACCGCTCTAGTTCTGTGTCTCTATATTTCACTGTTAGACATAATTCAATAACACCAATAACTTTTTCCTATATCATAGATGATATAATTAGAGACATTGGATCTAGGTGTCACTTCATCTTTGTGTTCACACTTATTTGATAACATGTCAAGCCAATTCTAGACTAGGTTCATTCAATAGGTTTCCCATTTTTTTTAATTTATTTTCCACCACCATGATTCTTTGTCTCATTAATATATTTAGCATATATTGAGATTTGGTTTTGATACACATACCATATTACATAAATTTGATCAACCACAATGATCTACATAATTGTCTATGTTGTGTAATGTAACTTTACTACAAGTTTCTCCACCTAACCATTATGATGAACATATATTTAAATATTGACCATAGATATTAAGTTTCATACCATGATTTGATGATCTTAATTTAATTTTCTCAAATTTAAAATGCATCCATTTGATCAAGCTCTGACAGGCTCATGCACTCTGTTCGATCCTTGTATGCTTATGGACTTTAACATTTCAACCTTTAAAGCACATTTGTTGGATCATTTTATTTGATCTCTTGTGCGCCATTAGATATTCAAAGTTGCATGAACTTTACCTTTGTCTATCATTAAACATAAATCTCTTAATCTCATCTCACTACTTCTTGAGTCTTTAAAATGAATATGCTCTATTGATCCTGTTAAACTAGCTTGGTCTTTAACTAACCTTTATCCCTGATAAGCTCCCATAAATGTGACACTTAACATTAGCATGTACCTTCTACAAATTATTGTTAGTTCTTGCTATTAAGACACTTGACATCCTTGCATTAATCCTTAACTATTGAAATTTAAGTTGCTCCATAGATTTACTATACAAGTTTTGTGATTGTGGAATTTTTCACTATCATGTTTACTCAAAGGTGCCTTTGACAAATTGAATTTGATACAATTTTTTAGATATTCAACATGTGATTAAGCATTAATCATTGATAGATCTAGGACAAATCTTAAGTTGAGGACATAGGAAATATAAAGTCTTAGAACATTTGCTTGAGCTAGTAATTATTAGGTCAAAGGATCTAGTTTCATAATGCCAAGGAGGCTTAATTTATAAATTAAGAAACTAGTTCCCATCTATAGCTAGTCAACATAAAACTAGAACATGCATGTGAATTCCATGGCTTAAACCTTAGGTTTTTATTTTAAACCCCTAGTAAGGATATAGAGCAAAGATAAATAATTTATGAGCTAATTTATTATCAACTACACCTATGTACCATATTTTTAGGATGCTCTTGAAAACCCATAACAAATCATCTACTAATTACTCTTCAAGTGGTCCATAAATGGTCTTTAAAACATGCTCTTCTCTCCATCAATCCTACTTGATCCTTTGAAATCAATGACAATCATAATTTCCCTTTTAACATAAATGACAATCATATTTCCAATGATATTTCCCTTTAGCACTGATGGCAAACTAAATGATCTGATCTTGTACTATGATGGCAAACTCTGATCTTTATCTGGCATTAACTACATTGAATTTTGATGAACTAAAACTGAAGATGCTTAGACTAAACTTTCTCCCCCTTAGGTAATGTAACATTTGCCTAACCTCAAATTAGACACATGATCTACTCTTTCAAACCTTTAAGAAGAGCATTAACACTTTTTTCTGCCATAGAGAGCATTTACAGTTTTCGGCCCCTTTGACATCAATGAAAAAGGGACTCTTTCTCATTATTTATCCAAATGTTTCTCCCACTTTATTAGATAAAAGAGTTTATTGAAAAATATACAACCATCAACTCATTAGAAATTTTCAAAAATATGCATACATGAGTTGCCTTTTCTCTCTTCTTCCAAGAATTAACAAAGTTTTTGTGATACCCCCACTTGACTCATGCCCTATCACTAGGATATAGTGATGTGATGTAGGAGCCACCACTCCCAATTTTTGTCTTAGATACTCAAATTTTTCCTTGGGAAGAGGTTTGCTGAATATGTCTACAAATTGATCCTAAGTTGACACATATTCTGTGACCTCTTATTTTACATCCTTTTCTCTTGAAAATTTAAACTTTATTAATATATTCTTGGTTATGTAGTGCATCATTGGATTCTTTAATATGTTAATAGCACTCAAATTATCATAAAGAATAAAGATAGGTGATTTTTACTCTACATTGATGTCTTTGAGTTTTTGCTTCATCCACAAGACTTGAGTGCAACCTACCACTACTACAACATACTGTACTTCTACTATATAAAGATTAACTAACTATTGATTTTTGCTCAACCATGAAATAAGTTTGTTTTCAAGGAAAAATACACCACCACTAGTACTTATTTTATCATCCACACTTCCTACCCAATCAACATCTATATATGTTATAAGAGTGAAATATTCACCTTTGATATACCATATCCCATAGTCAATTATACTCTTGATATATCTAAAGATCCTTTTCACTACATTGACATGTGATTGTTTAGGATCATCTTGAAATCTTACATTCATGCACATTGCTTGCATGATATTAGGTCTTGATCTAGTTAGGTATAACATGTTACCTATCATTGATCTGTATATAATCTGATGTGTATCAAAGGACTCATCCTCTTTACTCAACTTGCATCTAGTTATCATGGGAATACCTACTAGCTTACTATCTTACATTCCAAATTGCTTGATCATATATTTAGTATATTTGGTTTGAGATATAAATATCCCTTCATCAATTTGTGCAATTTGTAGACCAAGGAAGAAATAAATTTATACAATCATAGACATCTCAAACTCATTTTACAATTGAGTAGAAAATTCTTTACACATTATTTTTTTATTGCCACCAAAAATGATGTCATGTACATAAAAACAATCAATAGATGCTCACCTTCTAATTTAAAGTACAAATTGTTATCTGCATAACCTTTATTGAAACCTTGTTGTTGCGAGTACTAGTCTAATGTTTAATACCATGCTCTAGATGCCTATTTTAGATCATACAAATCTTTATTTATTATATACACATAATCTTATTCTTATAATGATTGAAAACCTTTAGGTTATTCTATGTAGACTTCCTCTTCTAGCTTCCCATTCAGAAAAATAGACTTAACATCCATTTGATAGACTTTGAATTTCTTGTAAACAGAGAATATTATAAACATTATTATGGCTTCCAATCTAGAACCTAAAGAAAATATTTCCTCAAAATATATGCCTTCAACTTGTGAATATCCTTTGAACACCAATATTGCCTTATTCCTAATAATAGTTCCATCCTCATTTAACTTTTTCTTAAAGACCCATTTTATGCCTATTACAATCTTGTTTGAATGTCTTCAAACTAATCCCCAAGTTTTGTTATTTTCAATTTAGATTAGTTATTCATCCATGGCATTTATCAAATTATCATTGTTGTTGACTTCAACATATCTTAGGCTCAATTTCAAACAATAGAGAAAAACTTACTTGTTTCTTGTTCATTGCAACTCTTATCCTTGTCTAAATTCCTTCATTATTATTGCCATTGGTATGCTCTATAGGATGATCCTTTTTAGAAAATATTGTAGGTGGATTTTCATTTACATCCTCAAGCTCTTCATTAGCTATTTACTCTTAAGAATTTGATTCTTATTCATAGATGTCTTTGTTAGGTTTAACATATTTCAGGGCTTATTCAACATGTACATTGATACTCTCTAAAATATTTTGTAACATTTTATTGTAACATATGTGGGCTTTGATTTGGGTGGAGTAACCAAGAAATATTCCTTCATCACATATTGATTCAAAGATTCCCAGTTTGTCTTCTTTTTTCCTAATGTAAAATTTCATACCAAACACTCAAAAGTACTTAATAGAGGTAGGTTTTCCATATCATAGTTGATAGTGGGTTTTATCATTGTTTACCCTTAGTTAAAATCTATCTAAGATATATACTATTTTTTGGACTACTCCTCTATAATATCCATAAGGTATCTTGGCCTCTTTTAACAATGTTCTAGCCATATCCTTAACTATCATGCTCTTTCTTTCAACAACTCCATTCTACATGTAGTCCTTGTTGCATACTAATGTCTTTTGATTCCATTCTTCTCATAGCACTCTATGAATTAATTTATATTGAATTATCCACTTCTATAAGATCTTAAGCATTTGATTTTTCATCTAATCTCATTCTCTACCATGGACCTAGAGATATTGAATCTCTCGAATGCTTGAGAATTTTCCTTTAAAAAGGTTATCCATGTCATTCTTGAGTAATCATCTATAAATAACACGAAGTATCTTTCTCCTTTAGATCTTCTTATCTTATTAGGACCACAAAGATCAATATGAACTAATTGTAGAGGATTTGTAGTTGTATACTCCTTTTTTTAAAATTAACCCTTATCTACTTGCCTTGTTGACATTCCTTACAAGTAGTGTTTACAAGTTTGGTTATCTTAGGCTTGTATATAACACACTTATTTGAGCTCACCTTTAACAGGTTATCAAAATTGACATGGACCATTATTTTATGCCATAACCAACTCTCATCAATATTTCTTATCAAGCAATTGTTACCATTCACTTCACTAGGATTATAGATATTACTTTTAGTTATTTTCCCTTCATCAACCAGTCTTTCAAATCTCCTTATCTTTTAGCCTTCTACATTAAATGTGACATTATATCCATTTTCACACATTTGAATGATAGTAGATTTTAATTTAGTCTTTTAACATAAAGGACATCATGCATAGGTATTTTTCCATTTATGTTCAAGGTTCCTTTACTTTGGATATTTACTCTAGTGTTGTCTCCTAAGCTAACTGATCCTTCCTTACATTTTATCAACTTGATGAAATTAATCTTGTCACCAATCATGTGTTTTGATCAACTACTATCTATTTCCCACAAAGTTTTATTCTTGGCATGGAGTGTAGTTTGAACAATCATACATTAATCCTTCACTTTTCACACATCTTTGGGTTTCTTATATGGAATCTTTTTCTCATTTTAGAGACTTTCAAACCTTTTTTCAAATTAAGAGGTGTTACTTTCTTATTAATTTATGTTTTTGGTCTTACATAATTTTTTCTACATTATTTAGCTATGTGACCAAAATTATTGCAATTATAACATATTACATTTGTATCTAACAAGAGAGCAAATGAATTTATGCTTAAAATTTTTGTTCTCCTTTTAGGTATAACTCTACATTAAATATCCATATGACCAAATTGATTAAAGGTATAATAATGACCATATAAATATGAGGAATACATGGTCATAACATTTCTTTGTGTAGAATAAGGATCTATTTTAAACTCTGAATTCTTTAAGTCTCTCACTCTTGTGTAACCATCTTCATTAGCTACCTTTATCTTCTTCTTTGAGTTTATAGACATTTTATCATTTATATTCTTCATTTATTCAATATTATTTTCTCCTTCATCTTTATTAACATCAATAGTGCTTTTACTTATCTTTATTTGCTCTTGATTCTCCTTTTGCTTTGAAGTTGTTATATAGGTTAGCATATGTAATAGTTATGGGAATTTCCCCTTTTTCATAACCAAGACCATATTTCTCTTTTGTAGGCTTTTGAGATTTTATCAATTCATCAAGAATGTCTAATCCTCATTTCAGCTTAAGACCTTTGTCTATTTGTTCTTTGGCTTTATCAAGTTCTTTTCTCAAGGCTACTATCTTTGCTTCTAACTTCATGTAATCATTAGATCTAGATTGTATTTCAACTTTGACTACATATTCTATTATTTTAGCCTCTTCAACTTGTGTATTTAAGCTCATTATCATCTGATTAGTTCTTTCAAGACTTTTGGACACTTTGCAATCTCTTTTTATGTCATTTTCTTCTACCTTAAGTTCTCTTTGCTCAACCTTTCAATTTCATCTAGAGCATAAATGAGTTCACACTCTAGATCTACTAATCATTCCTCTTATTCATTATATTCTTCAACTTCTTGTTTTTTATATCTATATAATTTTATCCTAATGCCATGAATAGGGATTCATTCCCCTCAACCACAAAGGCCTAATCATGGTCATCATTATATCTATCATTGTCATCCAATGAATCACTATCTTCTTTTATGTACAAGCCCTTATTATTTTTAAATAAGTTCTTATTCTTGGATTAGTGGGGTTTCATATTTTTACTATCTTCTTCTCACTCCAAGTTATCTTTTTTATTATAAGGGCATTTAGCAAAAAAAATTCCTATTTTACCATAGTTAAAACATTTAAAGGGTAACTTACCTTTATACTTTCTATAACCTCTTCTTAATCTTCTAAAAACTTTGAATTCTTATTCATTAGTGTCCTTAGATCTGGATGTAGGTGATTTTACCTTTACTATTTTGGATGCTTTGAATGTAGCTTCTCTTTTGAAGGTATCTATTTCTCCCATTATCATCTCATAGGCTATGAATGTTTCATGCAACTCATCAACAATGAGTCTATCCATATCTCTTACTTCCTCTATTATATATAATTTTTATTCATACATTAATGGTGTATCTTAAGAAATTTTTTACAATGATTTTATCTTTCATCTCTTCCAATGCCTCTGATTGCATTGACTATTTCATCTACTTTGAGGAGGTAATCTAAAATTTTCACTTCTTAATTCATTTTAAAGATTTCAAACTTGCCTTTAAATTTTTTTAGCTTGGACTATTTTACCTTGTCTTCACCTTCATAGGTGATCTTCAACTTGTTCTAGATATCTTGTGCATTTTGACAATCAGTTACATTGATAAACTTTGGGTATGATAATTCACAAAGGATAACATTATTTTCCTTGCCATTGCTCTCATATTCCTTCTTGACAACTTTATTAGTATAAGGTGTAATAAGAGCTATATATCCATTTACAATAGACATACATACACAAAAACCTAATGAATATAAATATGCTTCCATTATAATGATCCAAAATGCATAGTTTGATCCATCAAAGAGAGGTGATTTTTTTGAGGAATATCCTTCTTGACTAGCCATTTGTGTTCACTGTCCAAGATCTCCCTGAGTTGATTAAGCTTCTCTTTAGAAATAGGGATCTGATACCAATTGTTGGAACATAACTATCTACTGAGAGGGGGGTGAATTAGTAGATTGAATAACTTAGTCCTTTTTCAAACTTTAATGCAGACTAAAAATATATGTAGAGATCATATAAACATAGATATGCATAGAACTATATATACTATGGAAAACCCAAAATGGGAAAAACCACCATGAGAATAGCTACTAGAATCTATTATTCTAATCCATCCTCATAATCAGGAACCTCACTATTATAATTTTTAAGGACACTGGCTCTAAGGAAACACCAATCCCCTAATTTGAGAGAAAATCTAAGGAAGAAACAAATCCCTAACTGAGAACCAACTCATCTTATCTAATAGAACCCACTAAGTAAATCAATCTTATAGATCTACAACTCCAAATTATAATGTTGATTCATAAATGAATCCAAATTTTTATTCCTTCTTATAGGTCTAATCTATAACTACTCATGATCTTCACTTCATCTTTTTTCTCTTACCTTTCTTTCTATCCCTCTATCTATATGTCTCTATATTTCTCTATTTGACACACTTCATCTACTTCAGCTCTACATCTCTCTTCCTCTCTATCTCTCTCTTCTCTTCTTCTCTACTCATTTGGTTTTATGTATTTGTATTTCACTATTAGACACAATTTAATAACACCAACATCTTTTCCTTGTATCATAGATGACATATTTATATACATTTGATCTATGTCTCACTTCATCTTGTTGTTCACACTTATTTTCTAACACGTCATGCTAATTCTAGACTAGGTTCATTCAATAAGTTTCCAACTTTTTGAATTAATTCTGCACCACCATGATTTTTTTATGTCATTACTATATTTAGCCTATACTAAGATATGGTTTTGATGCATATACCATATTACATAAATTTGATTGATCGTAGTGATCTATATCATTATCTGTATCATGTAATGTATCTTTCTTACAAGTTTTTTTAGCTTGACCATTGGGATGAACATATATTTAAATATTGACCATAGATCTTAGGTTTTGCATCATGATCTGATGATCCTCATTTAATTTTCTCAACTTTAAAATGCTTCCATTTGATTAAGATTTTATAGGTTCACATGATTCATTAGATCCTTGTACACTTCAAAACTTTAATGTTTCAACCTTTAATGTGCATATGTTGAATCATTTTATCCAAGACCATTCATGTCATTTGATCTTCAAAGTTACAACAAATTTACCTTTGTCTATTATTAAACATTGAGCTCTTAATCTCATCTCACTACTTCTTGAGTCTTTGGAATGAATACGCTCCATTGATATAATCAAAATAGATTGATATTTAACTCACCTCTAAATCATTAAACATTGAGCACTTTATCTCATTGAGTCCACTCACTCCATTATATCTTCATTTCATGAACACACACTCATCATTTCATCTTCTAACAAGCTCTAACTTTATATATGATAAGCTCTCATGAATGTGAGACTTGGCACTAGCACACGCCTTCTTCACATTATTGTCAGTTCCTACTATTGAGACACTTCTCATCCTCACATTAGTCCTTGACTATTTGACTTTAAAAAACCCCATAGATTTACTGTGCAAGATCCATGATTATGACACTTATCACTAGCACATTTGCTCAGAGGTACCTTTGACAAATTGACTTTGCTTAACTTTGTTGGATATTCAACGTATGATTAAGTGCTAACTATTGATCAAGTTGGGACAAATATTAAGTCAAGGACTTAGGAAATATAAAGTCTTAGAACATTTACTTGATCCAGTAATAACTAGGTTGAAGGGGTTGGTTTCACAATGATAAGGAATATTAAGTTATAACATAAGAAACCAGTTCCCATCTATATCTAGTCAGCATAAAAATATAACATGCTTATGGATGTTATGGATTAAACCTTAGGGTTTTATTAAGATTCCCTAATAAGGATAGAGAGTAAATATAAATCATTTTTGAGCTCATTTATTCTCAACTAAACTTGTGGACCATATATTTAGGATGCTCTTGAAAAATCCATAATATATCTTCTATTAATTGTTCTTCAAGCAGTCCATAAATGGTCTTTATAAAATCATGATAAATTTGCATTGTGAAACTTTAAAACATTCTCTTCTCTCCATCAATCCTACATGATACTATTAAATCAATGACAATCATAGTTTGATCTCCTCACACTTGCTTTTTAAAAATACCATTCTCATTTTTCCCACTCACTTGCCGTGTTACAAGACCATTCTAAGTTATACGCTCTTACCCATGTTTCTTATTACTTTTACAACATTAATCAAGTTTTTTAGGTCATCAAATTTTATTCTATCCCACTTCCTGAGAGAACTACATTTGGCCAGAATTTCATGTTTAACCATGTGTCCATAGAGCTATGTAGGTAGCATCCACTTATCTTATACATTTGGATTCATCTTAGCCAACCCATTCTTTTTCTTCTCTCCCCCCTTTTCTTCTACATTTTTTCCCAATCACTTAGGGGAAACTCTATGTCTTTGTTCTTGTTACATTATTGTTTAAAGTAATGCCTCTACTACACATGCCATAATGATTATTTTTAAACTCCAATAAACTGGTTTTTGTTTGTGTGTGTTTATTTGGAATTTATTGGTGTTTTATTATGGTTTCTTGTCTCTTCATTTTTTTCTTCTTTATTCCCTTTGGTTGTTTATTCTTCTTTGGTCTTGTTCTTTTGTTCCTTTATCTAAGAACATCTTGATGGTCTACATGGATCTTGATTTTTCATATCTTCATCTCATGTTATTAATATTTTCTTTCTTTATTTATATATATATATATATATATATATATATATATATATAGTTCCTAGTTAAGTCTTGATTAGTCATGTCTTGATTTTAAGTTGGGTTCATTTATGTTTTATGTTTCTTTATCTTTGATTTTTTCAAAATTTAAATAGCTATAACTTGGGTCTTGGTCATTTTTACCATTATCCTTAGTTATAAGTATACACATTTGAACTACCTTAGTGAAATTGAAATAAAATGACATTATGATTTACTCATACTTATTATACCTAATTTAATTTTACTATAGCAAGAACTTTTTTCTTTGGACTCAAGTCTCAACATCGATGCAACTCCAATGAAAAACTCTCAAGAACACCAATGAAACTAGGTACCTATGGCTTCAAACATGTCTCTATGCAAGACATGCATCTATTGGCATACATCATGAGTCTCATCAAACTCTGGTCATATTTATTCATCATCATTCCATTCTCTCCCATTTTTGGGTAAACTACATTTACTTGAGGTCCATTTGGATCATGTAGGTAGTGCTTGGATACAAGATGTATCTCAGGTCAGCTTAGCCATCTTCATTCTTATTTTCATCTCTTTCATCACTTTACACATCTTTGTATGTTGAGTTTTTCATGGAATTTAAAGTCATTATCCAATCACATTTTTATTTACACCTTCTCATCTTTAATTTATTCATTAGGTTATATCCTTGATCTATTTCTTACCAATTTTCCCTATAGGGGCACAACATTTGAACTAGTCATAAATCTAAATCATCCCTATAGGGGCAAACCATTATTTATTAGTGATAAAAATCACCCCTACTAGGGAAAAATTATTTATCACATGATCATATTTACTCTAATGGAATTCATTATTATTTCTTCTATCTTTGAAGACATGATTCTCCTTTTCTTCTAGTTCCATGATCTATGGACTTTTCCCCTCATTCTAGTAATATTTTAATGTGTAACTTATCTTAGGATTGATTGGTTTAGAAGCACACAACTTATACCCTATCTTTGGGTATGTTCAAATTTTGTCACTTATATTTTTGGATTGTATCCTTCCCATTCCCCACATCCATTGGGCCCTTTATAACTCTAACTATATTTTCATCATTGATGAAATCAATGCATGCAAACATTATCTCTATTAAGCATGAAATATATTGAGAGTGGGGGGTGAATAAGTATATTATATATTTTTTACTTAATCTAATTTATTTTATTTAACCACTTAATCACACATTCAAGATATGTGATAAAACTAAAACAATATCATGTACCACATGTGAGAGAGAGAGAGAGAGAGAGAGAGAGAGAGAGAGAGAGAGACACTAAAATTTTTCATGGAAACCCAAAGTGTGAAAAACCATGGAGAACAATCTAAAGTATATGAATGAGTACCACCTCAAATTATGAAGCTCTTAAACACCAACTTGTAGGAGCACCAACCCCTTTACCGAGCACCAAAATAACTATATGTGATTACTAACCCATAGGAGCACCAACCCATAGAAACACCAACCCCTCTTGTGTATAAAACACAATTATCTCTCAATGTTTCTTACTCAAAAAATGATATAAATCTACAATATCTCCTAATTTTATCTCCTCTATTCTTATATAAAAAAATTACAAAATCATGCACTCTCTTGCATATTACAAATGGCTTATCAAGCCTTTATTTATAGCGTTCCAAATGACATTTGGCATTCACCCCTTGTGACCCTTCAATCCTCATGGAAAATGGCACCAAAATTTCATGACTCTTCATATCCTTATATTTAAAAAGACACATGGTGACCCTTCATAAGCAAATGCATCCTTTCCTCTTTTGTCTTTATCTTGGTGACTTTTTGTATTCCTCAAAGTGTCCCTTCATGGAAAAATGTGCCATAACCTCCAATGTCTTTACATGGTGACTCTTGGAATTCCTCAAGATGACTCTTCTTGAGAAAATGCATCCCATTCCTCTTTTGTCTTTACCCCATGACTCTTTGACTTCTCCATGGGCTCTATTTTGACTTATATGCAACCAAAAATATATTCATTGAAATTAAATAAATATTAACACACATTAGCGAAGATATGAATATAAAAGACACCATTAAATGCAATGGGGGCTTTATCACCAATGCTAGACCTTTGACATCAATGACAATATTTCCAACAATCTCCCCTTTTGTCATTAATGGGAACCTAAACTAAAACTACCACATCTTGAAACTTGTACTGCACATGTCAACCTAAACCTATTGTCATCTAAAAAACATACAGTTCCTCCCCCTTTACATGTTTCTTGTACCTATTTTTTCAACTATTTCTATACTTTTACCTATTTCTATTCTTCCCCCTCTTTGACATCAATGGTAAAGGGTCTATCCTGGAGCTAACACTTAGCTCCCCTTCAACTAATGCTGATCCTTAATGGTAGGAAGTAAAATAAATTACTCCCAACTTCTCCCATAGATACTCAAATGTGTCTTTTGGTAGTGCCTTTATGAAAATATCTATAATCTGCTCTGTAATACTGATATATTCCATCTTAACTTATTGATTTATAACCTGCTCTCTCAATAAGTGATATCTGATGGAAATATTTTTTAATTTTGAATGCATCTCTAGGTTCTTTTAAATATTAATAACACATGTGTTATCACAAAAAATAGAAATAGGTTCATCATATTTTACCTTGATATCTTCCAAAGTTTGATTCATCCAAATCACTTGAGTACAACATAATATTGCTGCAATATATTCTTATTTTTCTATAAAAAGTGATACCAAGTTTTGCTTCTTACTTAGCCATGATACTAAGGTATCACAAAGGAATAAATCTCCTCCAATTTCACTCTTTCACTCATCCAAGAAACCTATCCAATCTAAATCTGTATAAGTAACCAAAGTGAAATCTCTACCTATGAGATACCACAATCCATAATCTAATGTCCCCTTGATATATCTAAATATTATCTTCACCAACTAAACATGATTATCTTTTATAGATAATTGATATCTTGAAATCATACCTACTACATGCATGATGTCTCACCTCAATGCTATCAAATATAAAAGACTAACAATCATAGATCTATACAAAGATTTATTTGCAACAAGTGAATCTTTATCCTTGCTCACCTTATTTCCTATATTCATTGGTGTGCCAACTAGTACATAATCCTCAAAAACAAATTTATTCAACATTTCCTTGGCATATTTACTTTGAGATATGAAAATTCCTTGATCTAATTGAAATATTTGTAACCCTAAGAAAAATGATAACTCTCCAAGCATAGACATCTCAAATTCTTTTTGCATATTATCCAAAAATTCTTTTGTCATCTTTTCAATGTTTCATCCAAAAATGATGTCATCAATATATACCACAACAATTAATTTATGCTCACATTCTATTTTGTTGTAGAGATTACTGTTGGCAAATCCTCTCTTGAAACCTTGATCCTGTAGGTACTTATCAAGTCTTGTATACCAAGCTCTGGGAGCTTGTTTCAATTTATATAGTGCTTTTTTTAATCTGCATACATGGCTAATAAAATTTGAGAGAATAAATCCCTTAGGATACTCAATGTATAACTCTTCTTCTAGATTCCCATTTAGGAAGGAAAATTTAACATCCATCTGAAACACTTTGAAATTTTTAAACATTTCATATGCAAGAAATATTCTAATAGTCTCTAGCCTTGACACTAATGCAAAAGTTTATTCAAAATCTATTCCCTCAATCTAAGCATATCCTTTACATACTAATATTTCTTTATTCCTGGTCATTTCTCCATTTTCATTCAAATTATTTCTGTAAACCCATTTTATTCCTATCACATTTTGATATTTTGGTCTAGGCACTCATTCCCAAGTATCATTATTTTATATCTAATTTATTTCTTCATCCATTACCTTAACCCAATGATTATCATTTCTATCTTTTGAAAAAATTCTAGGCTAAATTTTGGATAATAAAGAGAAATTAACTTGTTTAGATTCACTTACCATCATTCTTCTAGTGCAAATTCCTTTATTTATGTCTTTGATGATGTCACTTTCATTATAATTTCTCTAGACATATTTGGATGGGGTTTTTGTGTCCTTTTTCTACTTCTCATCTTCATTTGATTCTTCAAAATCTTCCTCTTCAATGATTTTAGGAAAGTCTATTGGATCACTAATTCTTTGTATTCCATCTTCTTCTATCCTGACACTAGCACTTTCAACTATTTTCTTGGTTCTTTTGTTATAAAATTTATAAGCTTTACATTTTCAAGAATAACCAAGAAATATACCTTCATATGCTTTAGATTCAAACTTACCAAGTTTTTCATTGGTTTTCTTTTTGAAGCATCTACTATAAAAAAAATATGAAATAATCAACTGTAGTTGGTTTGTCTTTCCATAACTTATAAGGAGTCTTGTCATTGTTCACTCTCAATAATGCTCTATTTTTAATATGCTTGGTGCTTTTCCTTTTTATTTGTCTTTTACGCCTTTCCTTTGGATATCATGACTCTGTAGCCTAATGGAAAACATGAAGACACTGGATATTTTGGATTCTACTCCCTTCAATTTTTTTTACAATTGATGGAAGTTCCCCAACTGGAGCCAACTATTGTTCCCAAAATCCGTCACTAGTTTTTGTAAGCAACATATCAACTATTTTGGTCCTGTAGGACCAAAATTCTCTCTTCCCTTCTCAAAAAATGTTCTAAGTGCTCAAGTTATTCAATTTTTAAATCATTTTCAATTAAAATACTCACAAGTTCAATAGGTTCAACAACTTCAACTGGTGGATTCTCATAAAGGAACAACTTCCCAATTTTAAGGCTGGTTCAACACTGAGGTTCGACCAAAAAGTCCATTAGCAGGCTTCAAATTAATGGAATGAACCAATGAACCATTGAACCATTCAACCCTAAACAACAAAGTTTAAAGGTTCAAAGTTCAATAGTTCAAAAAAATTTAAGCACTCAGCAAGTTCAAAGGAGTTCAACTGCTTCAAAGTTTAAAGAGTTTGAAGACTTTGGCAAGTTAAAAGTTTAAGCGGATTTCAAAAGACTTAAAGAAAATAAGGCTTTGAAGAGTAAAGGTTGAACCATTGAACCATTGAGCCTTGAACCAAAATTGTTTAATGAGTTCAATAAAATCAAAAGACTTAAAGAAAAGAAGACTTCGAAGAAGAAAAGTTGAACCGATGAACCGTTGAACCTTGAACCACAAAAGTTCATGGTTCAAATGTTCAATACGTTCAAAAGAAAAGAAAAGGATCCAGAAAGTTTGAATGACCAAAAGATTTAAACAAAGAGAATGAGCCATTGAACCTTGAATGAAAATGCTTCAAAGTTCAAAGGTTTAAAGGTTTAAGGAATTTAAAAATTTGAAGGAATGAAGCAGAATCCAATTGAACTAAGGAGCTGATTGAACCAAGGAATCGATTGAACTAAGGATCTGATTGAACCAAAGAACTAATTGAACCAAAGAACCAATTGAACCACCCAAACCATTGAACCATTAAACCAATGCACTCTCTAGGTTCAAATGTTCAAGGTTCAAGGTGGTTCAAGTGACCAGCAACTAATGACATCCCCGTGGATGTCAAATTCAAGATAATGAAATATTCATTGATTTTAAAATATGGCATGAACCCTATGAATAAATTCAACAACTGGCCAAAGAGATATCCCAAGAGCTCAGATCACATAAAAAAGGACAAAATATAGAAAGAAAAGGGGGAATGATGGAGAAAGATCAGAAATATTTGTGTTTGGGAGATGTTTCTAGAAGGTGAAGTAACCCACCAGGTGGACATCAGAGAGCATGAACATTCAATGGCATGACCTATTTCTCTACATCAATTAAAGCAAATGGACAATTGCACACATATCAAGAAGAAGACTAGGTAGCCCATACTTCAAGAGGAGGCATTTGAGATGAATTAATAGGCCACAACTAAGACTGACACCTAATCTAGCATAGATTCTTGACAGAATTTAAAATGTATTCAAGGCATTGAATGCAACATGGGCCATATTTTGTGAAACAAAGAACCCAAGTCTTTCTTAGAGAGCTATATATTAGACTCTCTCTTATTGTTTTAGGGAGATCTTTTTGTTATTAGAAGCAAAACTTTGCCAAATTGAAAGGCATTACTGAGACTTTGAGCTCAGATTGTTAATCACATTTCATTTTTTGAATGAGAAAAGAAGTGACTTTTCAAACTTTGTGCTAGAATAGCTTGGCTATTAAGGAAATTGTTCTTATGTCTATTTCCTTAATACATTTTTGTCCATTTAATTAAATAAGTAAAACTAGTGAAAGTAATCAGGAAGGTATCCTAAAGTTAACTATGGAAAGACTTTTTGCTGCCATAATTGTGTTTAGTTTGTCTATATTTTGTTTCTGTGTAAAGGATCTTGTGATGACTTTGTGCCCTCATTATCCTTAATATTTCACTCTTTGGTAGTTGAGGTGGAGACTTTGTGCTATAATTCATCCTACTGTGTTGCTGCACCCTACTAATATTACTACCAAAAAGATTCTTGTTGTTTGCTAAACAACACTTCTAAAAGAAGAGAAGTGCCTTCTATCATTTCACCAAGATTTCTCCCTTGATCCATGGACATCATCTCTAAAAAAAGAGAGATGGATGGTGTTATCCTATCCTTGAGTGTTATTTTCAGCTTATATATATATATATATATATATATATATATATATATATAGGGAACCTCCCCTTGATGAGAGGAGAGATTTGTCCCCTTTTGATGTGGTCAATTTGAACATGTGGTTGATAAATTTCCCTATGTTATGGTGGAAACACCTATTTTTCCCATCAGTTAGCTAGTGACAAAATATTCACCCAACAATTTTTGGTGACTCTGTTGGGGATCGACACACAGTTCAAAGCCTTAAGCTTCAAGCTAAAGTAGTGCTAGTTCTTTCCCATTTTTATTTTATACTATGGAAAATCTACATTATATGTGAACCCAGAGAGATAAAGGTATTGTTGACCCTATATTCAAGTTGGTACAACAAAGTAATTTTGATCTATTTCCTTCACCATCTCATCTCTAGCAAACTAGGAGCTTTCCTCCTACAAAAGTTAGATCTCCATTACCAGGGAAAGCATCCATTTCTACTATTAATAGAGCTTTGTCAATACTTACCCCTTTTAGATTTGTTATCCCACCTTTCCATAGTCATATAATGGTAGTTTAAGGCCCTTAGGGTAACTATTTTGGCCCACTCAATTTAACTCCACATCTACATGAGCTACCACACAGTTTAAGGAAGAATTTCCCCAAGTTCTAAGGTGATGGGAAAGTTCATCATGATGAACAAATTGTAGCCTTCACCATAGCCTATGGCATGATGGGTGTGGAGTATGAGGATGAAGCAGTCAAGCTACTCATGGAGACATTACAAGGTGTTGCTACAGACTGGTTCTATCATCTGCAGGCCCAGACTGTGACTAATTGAAACACCCTCACAATGAAATTTGAAGCTAGGTTCAATCCTGTAGAAGATGCACATACCCTATTGGCCTAGCTCACACAAATGAAGAAGGAGCCTCATGAACCAATGAGGTATTTCATTTACAAATTTGACAAGTTGAGGAATAGGATCCCTATAATTTCTCACCCTACAGTTGAAAATCTCAAATGTTTTTTCATCAATTCTCAGCTTCTAAAAGTGAGTTTTTAGCTAAGACAGGCTGGCCAAATAGACCTTGTTGTAGCTCAAGATTTGGCCACTAATGTGGAATATGATCTCATCTTGGTAGGGAAGATAAGGAGAGATCCTAACAAAGGTAGATCTTCTTCATCCTCTGAATATCCACCCACAGGCACCACTGATCTAATGGTGTAAATGCTAGCAAATGAGTTGCTAGCTCTCAAGAAGTGAATGATGCAAGGGATGTCCTCTACTCCTTCATACAAAGATATACCAAGGATGACATTACCAAATCAGTCATACTAAAGTAACGCTACCAAGAATCAAGGGAAACTAAATCATCTTCCTCCCCCATAGGGGAAACTTGCCATTGAAGCACCCCTAACCAATTTACAGTTGGATATCTTGAAATAGAATATGATTTCTCTTTCCAGCTTAAATTGAACCAAGAAAATGATGTTGATCTGCTTGTAGAAGGCCAAAAATAATTAGCTGGTGACTCCAACATTGGTTTCTTAAATTACCAGGATGAACCCAGAGGTAAAGGTGAAGCAATTGATGGATCATACACTGTATTTGTTGATGGTTAAAATTGTGCTTGTTTCTAATCACCAACAATGGGAAGTTTCAAGGTATGGGACTTGCGACTTGAAAAAACCTCCAGATTTTTAAGAAGCTAGTCTCTTCTTTATATCAAGTGTATACTGGGAAAAGGGATGGGAATTTTAACAAAAACACAAATGCAAGAAAGAAAATCTAACTATGACGATGCACCTAAATTAAATTTGACTTGAATCCTAAGCATAGTGAGACTATATATAAGATTCAATTACATTTAGGAGCAAACAAGTGCATGATCAATGTAAAAGATGGAAATAATAGAAATAGAGGCTCACAGCATAGACTGCTTTTGTAGTGATACAGAAAATATCAACAAAGGCACAGGGTTCAATCTTCTTATTTGAATTCTCCAGTCACATAAGAGGCACATAAACACACACAGTTACATAAACCTTCCAACTCAAGAAAATAGAACAAAGGCAAATGATATTCCTAGTCATAGCTCTAGAAAGTATAAACTCTTGACAATAATTCTCTCAAAAAATTCTCTCTAAGTATCAAATGATGATGATCTAGTGATCACTTCACCCTTATTTATATCCTTAGATTCACTATGGATTGTTTGTTTGTTCCCAATCTAATGGCCCAACTGAAATCTAACCAAACTAGAAGTGTCTAACAAAAGATATTTCTTAGATTTTGAAATGCTTTGTCTTCTGGCAATTCATTGGCTGAAATAGATCATAGGATGCTCCCTTCTCTTAAATGGAAGATGACACTTAGCCAATTCCTTAAAAACCTTATTATTACTTTAGGAGACACTAGAAGATGACACTTGGTAGGTTCCACAACCTTACCAAGGACACGCAGCACTTTTTGTGTAATTTATACTCTTTTATGTCTTTGCTCAGGAGTGTTCCAGCTTTGACACCTGTCACAATCCACTTCTTTGACACTTTAATAGTTTAAAAGAAAATAAGACCCACAGCATTTCTTGCCTAAGCAACTTGAAAAGGAGCATAGGGATAGGTGGCAATTTTCACTTTCCTCAACAAAAGACACATGGTGTTCTCTGCTTTAATTAACTAGGGATATGTGACAATCTCTACTACTTTTAGCTACCTTTTGAGAAACCTACAGAAGGTGAAACGTGTTGGTTTTTTCTTCACTTTTATTTATATTATAGAAACAATCAGGTCTCATTTCATATTTACACAAACAGTGACACTTGATGGCTTCCACTTGCCTCAGAAAAAAAACTTGAGACCCACCACAGTCTTTACTATATCGGTGAAGCAAAATGAAAATAATTTAGATCTCAACACATGGTGGCTTCTACCCTCTTCAGTTGGGATACGTGGCATCTTCTGTCACTTTTAGAAAAATGAATTGAAACCTTTCGTGATTGCCACTTGGCACTTTTTGCCTAATCCTGATACTTAGCTTGTTGAAACCTTTCACTGAAAAGAGATGAAACGTGGGTGTTGATATGAAACATAGATGCTGACACTTGTCACATTTCATTGAGTTACTATGGGACACATGGCACATTCTATGGCATTATTGAAATTATGAAAAGTGCCTCAAAAAATGGCACTTGGTAGCTTCTGCCTAACTTCGACACTTAGACAAAGATGAATCAAAATAAAATATAACCCATGCTCTATTTCAAAACTTCACCGTCTCAGATCAAAGTATGTGAGAACAAAATTTTTTAGTGCGTGAATGAAAATCAGAATGAAACATAGAGTATTTTTTACTCTATAGTTATTGGTGACCCCAAGGACTTTTGAGCCTGCTCAAAAAGAAACCACAACTCTCGCTAGATCAAAATTTCAAAATTATAGCTTTAGAAATGCTATTTGGTAGGTGGACCACTCATTGTTAGATAACCCCTACTTATTCTGTAATTCATTGAAGGCTAAATCAAGGTTAATAATATCCTTGTGTGATTTTTTTTGTAAAATCTGAACCATAGCCTTCAATTTGAATTCAAGTTGGGAAACAGGAAACAAGATAGCTTCTACTTCAGGGACTAATGAATCATCCATTAAATTCTGAAAAACTATTTGATCATTCTATTTGGCCAATAGCAAAGGTTTAATTTAATCAACCATTAGCACCATGTTGTCATTAGGAAATGGAGAAGGAAGACCTAATTGCACTAGATCTTCAATATACTATTTCATTTCATTGATGCCTTCTTTCATGACTTCTAGGAGCTCTCTGCAACTGATGGCTATGGAATTATATCTGAGAACCTCATTCACTCGCTTAGCGATGACCATTCTATCATTGATTCCTATTGCTAACAATGTTACATCCATTGAATCATAAAGCTTTTGTAGTAATGTTTCAGAGTCCATTACTCTCTCAAAAATTATAGCTAGAGTGTTTACAACTGAATTCTCCACCTTTTCACACAATTTCTATGCATTTAGTAGGAAGGTGAGAGAAGGCCTGAGCTAAATACTCTCTGAAGAGATTCTCTTCGACATGGATTCATATAGCTCCTTCACCAGATTTAACACTCTAACATTCCTTGGCATATTGGCTAGCTCTAATGTCAATTATGCTGCTCTCTATTGCTCTACTTGAAATTGGGCTTGTATAGCCACAATATTATTCTATTCGGCCAACAAATTCTATTGCAATTAGGTAACCTGTAGTAGGTGTTCATCACATTTTTCTTGTAATGCTACTTTTTCCTGCCTTAGGATTGTTACTGCATCTTTTACCTACATTATCCCTACTTTTAAAGAATCATTTTGGGCTTGGACTACCCAATGAGTCTGAAGAGAAATAGTATCTTGCAACTATTTATTTAGATTCTCTATTTCATTTTATTTTCTATTGATCTCTATGGTCAAACTATTATAGTTTTCCTTCTCCTTAGCTAAATTAGCCTCCATCTTCTATAGCCTCCTTGATGTCTTCAAGTAGTCTTCAGCAACTATAGAAGTGGATTTGGTTAGCAGCTCAATTTTATCTTGTGGCCTGAAGAGGGACATGTCGATGGCCACGGCATTCATCATGTAGTCCTTTGTCTACATTTACTCAGTTGGATTGATTACATTTGGTGACAAATGAGTCACCATCAATTGCTATTAAATGGGGTCAAATTATGACTATAGATGGGGTGTAGCCAAGGATTTTTTTCCTTGATCTTCTTTTTCTCTCTTTGGGCTTCCCTTGCCTTCGTAGCAACATTTAATTGGGTCTAGAAGGTAGAAGGAGAGGCAATGTGCCCACTTACAAAAGGATGTCCCTGTGGCAAACCATATTGAATAGTTGATTATTGGCTATGGGCAATTTGAGGAGAAAGTTTCTTGGGAAAAGAAGGGGAAAATGAGGTAATGTTAAAGCTTGAGGTGTCATAGATGGGGTGAAGTGAGAAATGGGAATGGTAGAGGTGATAGGGGATGTCATCTAGCTAGATAAAATCATCATGCCAACAGGAGAAGAAATAGATTGAGATGGAGGAGGAATAATACTTACCTAAGGAGCAATTATAGTACTCTATAATTGGCATTTTGAGGTGTCCATCTCCTCTTCTAAATCAAACTGAAACTACACCCTCTTTCACTTCTTGGGTGTCTCTTCTTCTGGCTATGTTCTTTTTCCTTCCACATCTACTACTGTCATCAGTGATGCTTGTGGAGAATTGGGAACTTCAATAACTACTACTGATGGGGAAGCTTTTGGTGGTGAAGACACCACACTCTTTTACTTTTCCATAATGCTGAGAGATTGAGGCCAAATTGATATAGTTACTATAGCTACAATTTTCTCTGAGGCTTCTGACTCTTGGCTTGACCTAGCCCTAGCTTCCTTCTCTACACAAGGTGTCAGCAAATTACTTGTCTCTGGGCTAGATATAAGGGAAATATGGCACTCATCCCATAGTTCTTCCCATCTCTCATTTGTGTCTACGTTTATGAAAGAATGGGTTGTTTGACAAATTTCCTGCCTATATTTCCAATAGGCTTCTATTTTCTTAGCATCCCAATCTTTATTCTTTAGTGTCCTTAAGCCGAAAGTCATTTTGACTTTAGGATCATAATCCCTCTACTTAACATAGAATGTTTCCTAGGGTCTATTTTGTGGAAGGGGAAAATCTGTTAATTTAACATAAAAACCAAGAGTATATTCTCTAGGATTTTTCTTATTTTCCCAAAAAGGGAGGCCTTCATGTGCAATTCTGGTTGCAACCCTGTTAGTCTTTATCCAAGAAGCTATGAAACCATTTGGTTCATAAACCCATTTATCTTCTATTAGAAGGAAACCCAGAAAGGCTAGCTTTTTGAGCAACACAACTTCAGCGTCTCTAGTTTCCAAAACCATGTTGGTTGTCATCCATGGGAAGTCATACATTTTTATTTTCCTCTTCTTAGAGCCATATTCATTGTCTACTATTGATACCTACCTGGTGACCTCTAAGAATGATAACCTGAGAGTCAAAATCTTAGGTAGCAACATTGGTTCCCCAAAAAAAAACATGGACTCTTATAATTGTATGGTGGGATCCAAAATAGAAATCACAAGGAATTGGGCAACTGGCCAGAAGGTTTGAAACACTTGGAAATAATCTATTCATGATTGGTTTAGGGCTGAGGTGACAAAAATTAGGGGTAACAAATAATTCCCATAATTCATATGGGCCACTAGTCTTTGACAAAATGTGTCCATGCAGACACAGGACTGGACCTTTGGAGATCAAAACTTGGGTCATACATGTCTAGATGCATATGTTGGGCAAAGAGATTATATTTTTGATACAAAATGAGGTGAAACAAATAAGAAGAGTACCTAAACACTCCTTTTGATTTGAAATGGGCCAGTTGTTCCACCATTGAGAAAGCAATTTGTTCTAAAAATTTGAGCCGATACTCCTGAGTCTTGTCGATGGTCTTCAGCCTAAAGAGGATAGCCATTTGTTCTCCATAAACTACCATATCATATTTCATGCTGAAGATGAAAGCCATCATAGATAGTGCATCTTGGCTAGCTTGTGTGAATTGGGCTCTTATTATAGGGAGTGTAGGAACAGTAGTGTCATCATCGCCCATTTGCAATTCAGATCTCAAGAACCTCAACTAGGTATTGATGTTTGCCCATGTTCTTTTCATTTTAGCAATATTGTAAAAGGTAGCTATCTTATCATGATATAGGGCTAACATATCCCTAATGGCCTGTAGTTTGATTTGCACTGTGAATGGACCCTGTTGAATGGTGCATGAGGGTGCATGTAACAAGTCTGCACATAATTTGACCAAGTCAGGGCATGGATGCACTATTAGGACAAGGAATTGTGCTAGTTGTGAAGTCCATATCCTCATGACAAATGTCTCATATTTCCCTACTTTGGACCTCTATAGACACCTTTGATGCGCCCCTTCTCTAAGAGTTTTACTACTAGCTCTTTGAAATATTGGGTCCATGACTCCATCTACATAATCTTTTATTTTCACTGGGTCACATGCTTGACCAACTTCAGGAATTTTGGTCCTTGGATAGGTCTTCAATGGTTACATGGGAGCTAAAGCATATGACTTACTCGCATGAAACTTATCAAGGGATTCATACATCCTAGCTCCTTGTTGTGAAGACTATGTTCCCTCCATCTCTATATCTTTTTTATGATAACTAGTATGAATTTTTGCAAGACAGAAACACTTTTGCTAAAGCAAGTTTACTAGGCACTTAAAAAATCAAGTGGGAGGATATTTTCTCATAGATGTAGGAATGTTTGAGAACTTATAATCTTTAACTATTGTTAAGAGGTATTTATTGACCTATCAAGTCTCAAAATGGCCTTAAAATTAGATAACCATTAGCAAATCTTACTCAATCTTTATGGGATAGCGAGGCAAACATGTTATGAAAGTGGCAGCACAAGGTACCTTGGGGATTTCTAAAGATTTGGGAGACATTCAATGCATTGAGAAATTTTGTAGATTTTGAAAATTTTGAGCTGTCAACTACGTGTTCAAAGAACACTTATTTAAAAGAAAAGTAGGAATACAAAAATGGGAAAACAAAGCAATACGAAAAGGGAAACTACCTAACTATAATACATTAACCCAGTATTTTTATCTCCCTCCTGGATCAAAAAAATAATTTCTAAAGTCTCCTTCATGACAAGATGACTTATGTTGCCAAACAAGAGGTTGGATTGGATGTAGCTCGGATGGCTTGCTTTTTTTGTATGCCACATTGATTGGCCTGCATTCAAATGAGTCTAAGTCAAACATGTTTCCAACCTATATAAACTCTTCTTGTTCTTGGAAGTTTTTCAAATGCCGATTCTTGATACTGGCATGTCTTATTAAGAAATTAATGACTATTTGCTTATCAACAGAAGCTCTTTGACATAGATCATTTATTGGCTCATATCCTTCTGCCTCAAACTCAAGTTTTATTGCATGATCATCCTCTTTAATGACTTCAAAATTACCAACCTCTTGAAAGGATAATTCTAAAAGTTTGCAATAATTTTGCACATGTAATTGAGTCTCAATGTTGTTTTGTTCATCTACAACTAGCTCACACCCTTCTTGAAAAATAGTATAACGTAACCCAATGATTTCAAACAAATCATTCAAATCATGATCAAGGAAATGTCCATGCTCCTCCACATCATCTTGCAAAGTAAGAAGAAAATCATAAATTATTTTTTCTTCATCATAGATTAAGGCATAAGCTTGTGACTTCTCATTCAGAATCTAGAATTCATGTTGAAAGACCTGAGGATTAATAAATAAGGTATCTTTTGAATTTTCTTCCTCCAAAACATTTGGGATTTTATGATCTTCATCAAGTATAATGTAAGTGCCCAGACTAATAAAATCATAATTTCCATATGGGTCACTTTGCATCATAACTAATAAATGATCATTTTCCTCTTCTTGATCATGTCTAGTCCATTCACCTAACTCCTCAACAAAACCCTTCTTCTTTATTCATCATAACATGAGCTACCTCTAACATTGCAGTTGGTTCATTGGAGATGTGATCCTTATATAATGGCTCAGATAATATCTTCATCTTTGAACCATACTTAGTTCTTAATATGAGGTGAGACCAATCAAGGGACATATATCCTCTTATCTTGGCTGTAAAGTCTCTCAATAAACATAAGCCAAAAATATGAGGTATATCTATGACCACTACATCTTGATTTACAATTATATTGGGACAAGTATATAATTGTAATGGGAGTTGTTTAATTCTCCCTATTATTTGTACTGCTTTAACATCTAGCTGCATGACTCCTTTAGTAAGTGGCTCATATTTTATCTTTAAAGCATCAGCTATCTGCTTAGGCATAACCATAGTATTAGCCCCTGAATCAATCATTGCATTATGCAGCAGTTTCTTACCCACTATTAAATTTAAATAGAAGGGATCTGGTTTGGATCTGCTTACCTTCGCTACATTATTCACTAGGGTTGTTGTTTGTAGATGAACTATATCTTTGAGCTTTTCTTTTTTAGTAGGTCCTTCTTTGATAACAATACATTTGGGCATTGCTTGACCATGTAGAGCTTCTTGTAGTATTGTCTTCTATTTAGGAATAGCCAATATATCCCATATTGATACTTGTGTTGGAGTCTTCTTCAATTGATCCACCACATTTATTGGTCCCAGAGTCTGAGTTATTTGAAAATAAGGATATCTTGTTTTTTCTTGAATTTGTGTAGGAATCACTTGATTTTGCATCGGCTAAGGCATTTCTTGTCTGACAACTATGTTTCTTTGTCCTTGAAATGGAGGATTCTCCATGACTTGACTATTTACAACTTTAGGCTCTTCCACCATCCTTCTCTTTGATTTAGTGTAATAATTAGATTCCACCACTAGTTTCTTGGAAGTGGAAGCTTCATTCAATAAAACCGATTCTTCATCTTCAACCCATGAGAACAAAGAATGTTCTGGGGATATTTCTTCCTCTTGTTGCAAATACATCCCTTACATCTGAGCCATTAAGATTTGATTTTGCATACCAAAAAATTGGTAGGCTTGATTGTCATTGGAACTTGCAAACTAACCATCCATTCTTCTTTGCTTTGCCACCTTTTGTTGTAGATTACCCATGGGACAATATCTAGGCATATGGGCATTATTTAAACGGAAACACCAGGCATTAGTGTTATCCACATAATTATTTTGCCTTAGAATAATTTCCCTATTTGAATTGGGAGGAATAGTCTGTGAGGGTGTAGGGACTGCAACTAATTGGTTTGCTGGCTGAGGGTTATTTTGCCTTGGAGGACCCTGGTATTGGTTTGGCTGAGATGAAAATATATTTCCTTGGTAGCCCTGGTATTTAGTTTTATGGAAATAATTCTGCTATCTCTTTATATTAATCAGCTCATTATAAAATGTCCTCAAGATATTCTTGATATCATCCAGCTCAGATGACTGAGCAGGGATAATTTCTTTAGTAGGCGATTGAGGATATGTGTACATAGACATAGGTGGGGTTATGAATTTAGGGGCTTCTTGAGGTAATGGCAAGGAGATCTCTTGGAACCTATGTATGGGAAGCCTTGGAGGCAATTTTTTAGCATCTATCAAATTATTTTTAGCTCTAACTGCATAGTCATAAGCCTCTGGCATAGTATGACCTCCAAGTGATTGAATCATAATAGATATAGCTAAATTCAAACCCTTAAGATAAAACACTATGGCCATACCTGGTTATGGTCTAGCTATAGTAGGGATTCTTTCCAAAGTCTTTTGAAATCTAGAATTGAAGTCATTCATTGCTTCTTGTGGTACCTTTTGGATGGTAATTAATTGTTGTAACAAAGAAGACTTATCACCCTTCTCTTCAAATCTTTCAAAGAAAAGATCTCCAAGCTGATCCCATGTAGATATGGTATTTGGGGTCAAAGACTAATACCATTCTAGAGCCTTACCTTTAAAAGAAGTTTCTAATAATCTTATAGCCACATTTTGCTGTGTGACATGTATAACACATACATCTGATACATCTTGTAGATGTTCTTCAGGTGTTTTAAAGTCTTACCCACTAAATTTGGGTAGAGCTTTTAGGGAATTCATTGGGATAGGGTCCCAAGTGGCTGGTGGTATTGGGAGAATCAATGGACTACCAGTGTTCCAATTTACATAATTTTTTTGGGGTATAGGGGCTCCCATATTTTCTCTTGGTATTGGTATAAACTAGTTGACTCTTCTTCTTGGACTAGTTACCAAAGGTGGCCAAAGAATATCTGGATTTATAGTAGATTGTGATCTAGTTACTGGTCCATAGCTCTGACTCCTTGTATCTCTTTGGTTCATATGATCTTGAAATAAACTTCAAGAGATTGTCCCACTGTGCATGCCAAAAACTGTTGATGGTTAAAATTATGCTTGTTTCTAATCACCAATAATGGGAAGTTTCAAGGTGTGGGACTTGTGACTTGAAATAACCTCTAGATTTTTAAGAAGTTGGTCTCTTCTTTATATCAAGTGTATACTGGGAAAAGGGATAGGAATTTTAACAAAAACACAAATACAAGAAAGAAAATCTAACTATGGCAATTCACTTGAATGAAATTCAACCTTAATCATGAGCACAATGAGACTATATGTAAGATTCAATTACATTTAAGAGAAAATAAGTGCATGATCAATGTAAAATATGGAAACAATAGAATCAGAGGCTCACAACATAGACTACTTTTGCAGTGATACAACAAATATCAACAAAGGCACAAGGTTCAATCTTCTTATTTCAATTATCCAGTCACATAAGAGGCACAAAAATATGCACAGTTACATAAACCTTCCAACTCAAGAAAATAGAACAAAGGCAAATGATATTCCTAGTCACAGCTCTAGAAAGTCTAAACTCTTGACAATAATTCTATCAGAAAATTAGCTCTAAGTATCTGCTGATGATGATGTAGTGATCTCTGCACCATTATTTATAGCCTTGGATTCACTCTAGATTGTCTACTTGTTCCCAATCTAATGGCCCAACTAAAATCTAACCAAACTGGAAGTGTTTAATAGAAGATATTTCTTAGATTCTAAAATGCTTTGTCTTCTGGTAGTTCATTGACTGAAATAGATCATAGGACACTCCCTTCTCTTAAATGGAAGATGACACTTAGCCAATTCCTTGAAAACCTTCTTATTACTTTAGGAGACACTGGAGGATGACACTTGGTGGGTTTCGTAACCTTACCAAGGATGCATGACACTTTTTGTGTAATTTATACTCTTTTGTGTCTTTGCTCAGGAGTGTTCTGCCTTTGACACCTGTCACAATCTACTTCTTTGACACTTTAATAGCTTAAAATAAAATAAGACCCACAACCTTTCTTGCTTGAGTAACTTGAAAAGGAGCATAGGGACATGTGGTGATTTCCATTTTCCTCAACCAAAGACACGTGGCAATCTCCACTTTACTTAACTGGGGATATGTGGCAATCTTTGCTACTTTTAGCTACCTTTTGAGAAACTTGTAAAAGGTGACATGTTCTGGTCTCCACTTCACTCTTATTTATATTATAGAAACAATCAGGTCTCATTTCATATTTACATGGACAATGACACTTGGTAGCTTCTGCTTGCTTCAAAAACAAAACTTGAGACCCACCACAGTCTTTACTATATCGATGAAGCAAAATGAAGATAATTAAGATCTTGACATGTGGTGGCTTCTACCCTCTTCAACTAGGATACGTGGCATCTTCCATCACTTTTAAAAAAATGAATTGAAACCTTCCATGATTGCCACTTGGCACTTTCTGCCTGATCTTGATACTTAGCTTGTTGAAACCTTTCATTGAAAAGAGATGAAACGTGGGTACCGATATGAAATGTGGATGCTAACACTTATTGCATTTTGCTAAGTTGATATGGGACACATCACACTTTATGTGGCCTTATTGAAATTATGAAAAGTGCCTTGGAAAATAGCACTTGGTAGCTTCCACTTGACTTCAACACTTAGACAAAAATGAATCAAAAGAAAATAGAACTCATGCTCTGTTTGATTAAAGTATCTGGGAACAAAATTTTGTAGTGCACGACTGAAAATTAGAATGAAACATATAGTATTTTTTACTCTACAATATTCACTTGGTCCTAGAACCAGTCAACCTAGTAAGCTGATAAAGGAAAACTAGGGGAAGGTTCTCAGCCTACAATTTCAATTGCCAAATGAGGAACTTCTCTACCTTTCCAGCTAAAGGACCCAGTGGGTAAAAAAAAGGTAAGTACTTCAAGCATTCCTCCATCTTCAACTTCAATTTCACAAACTAGTACCACTCCCCATAAAAACCAAAAGGATGAACTGCCTTCCTCTATTCCTAGTCCATTTCAGTCATTTGACATAATTGACCATGTCAAGAAGACCAAAATTCAAATGTCTAAATTTGAATTCTTGCAATCCAATCCTGAGCAGTTGGATAGGTTGGTTCAATATGTAAAAGATAAATCCATCCCTGCAGGACAAGAAATTCCAAAATCAAAACCTAGTTCCCCTAAGAGCACATCCACCTGGAATAACCTTGTCATTACTCCTCCTACTGCCCCTAGGAAAATAGAGCCTTTCTATGTTTCCATGTTGATAAATGGTCACAAGCTGAGTAACTACATCATAGACTTAGGTGCATTTGACAATGTCATGCCTACCAAAGTGGCATAATCCCTTGGTATCACATTGACTACGACATTTGGGAGATGTTTCTCCATGAAAAACAAACAAGTGCCACTGCTGGGACAAATCAAGGATGCCTAATTTGCATGTGGCATTCCCAGATAAGAGGATTAAAATGATAGTCCTAGTGGCTGACGTCCCAACATCATACACCATCCTTCTTGGGCAAATTTTTTGCAAAGATGTTGGTGGTGAATTAAGCATGGACCTATCTGAGGTGAGGATCCCAGTCAAAGGCATTATGTAGAGATTGCTCCCTGAGAAGGAAGCAAAATATGTGGCCACTCAAACATTAGCACCTGAAGCTCAAATTCTATTTGAGTCTTCAAGCATGTGTAATTACTTTTTATCCATGGAGGAAGTCCATGAGGCATCTGATGAAGTTCTTGAATGTGTCAACCTGAAACTTGGTTTAGATGGAACAACAAAAAGATTGGTGGAATGCAGTGTAAGTGTAAAATAATCCCCCCTCCAAACAAAGGAAAATCTAAGGAAAAATTAGTGTCTGATGAGGTATGGATTCTGGAATTTGATGGTGGTTGCTCCTCTACCAATTTAAGAGCTAGGATTTTGTTGATATCTCCTCAAGGAGATTTTTTACCCTATGCATATAAGTTGCAGTTCAACAACACTAGCAACACATTTGAGTATGAATCTCTATTGCTTAGATTGAAGGCTACTTGAGATAAAGGCATCAAAATCTTTCATGACAAAGGAAATGATAAACTAGTGGCTTGTTAGGTAAAGAACCTATATAAAACCAAAAATGAGAGATTGTGCCACTACCACAATCTAGTCTAGGATAAAATTGAAAGCTTTGATGCTTTCACCATCTCTACCATACCCAGGGAATCTAATGACAAAGTTGATACATTGGCTATTTTAGTAACTCTCTTAGTTCCTCACCTAGACTTCAAAGGAGATAGGTACACCATTAAACTAGGCTTTCAACCAAGTGTGCTTGATAATGTTGATCATTGGCAAGTGTTCAATAGTGACAACCAAATCATCACCTTTTTGGAACAAAAAGATATCTTTGAATAACTTCACTTTGAAGGTAGTAAGCTCCAAAAATTTGAATCAGCTCTTGAAATAAATTCAGACGTAGGTGAAGAATTCCTATAGCTATAAAGGAATAAAATTCCCAAAGGATTGGTTTCCCTTGAGAAAGTATTTGACAAGCATGACAGGTTCATCAAACAACAATAAATGGATTCTAGCTCCTCCTAGGGGTTTGATCAGATAAATTTGGGTACCAAGGAAAATCCCAAGATGGTGAACATTGGGAAGTGCTACACTCTAGAGGAGAAACTCAAATTTACTGACCTGCTTCACCATTACATGGATGTTTTGGCATACTCTTATGATGATCTAAATTCGCTCAGGCTTGAGAAAATTTTCCATGAAATTCCTCTCAAGAGTGATTTGGTGCCTTATAAGTAGAAATCATGGTAGTATAATCCAAAGATATCAGGTACTATTCTATCCAAAATATAGAAAATGTTGAATGCTAGAATAATTTTCTCAATCCATCATTCCACATGAATTGCAAACATAGTTCCTATGAGGAAAAAAAATGGTGAAATTTTCCTCTGCATGGATTTTAGGAATTTGAATCAATCCTCCTTAAAGGATAACTACCCTCTACCCATCATGGATCAAGTCCTTCAGATGGTGACTAGTTTAGAGATGTTATCAATGCTATACGACTTCTCAGGGTACAATCAAGTAGAAGTTAGTGAAGTAGACCAACATAAGACAACCTTCACCACACCTTGGGGCACCTTTGTATATCGAAAAATTCTATTTGGTCTGATAAATGTTGGCACCACTTTTTAGAGAGAAATGGACTTTGATTTCAAATATGAAATGGGTAAGTTCATTGTGGTGTACTTTGATGATTTAACAATCTTTTCCAAGCATCGTCCTGATCATGTGCACCATTTGCAACAAGTGCTGGAATGATGTCACCAGAATGGCATTTCTCTAAATCCTAAAAAGTCCATTTTTAGAGTAATAAAAGGGAAACTTTTGAGACATATTGTATCCTGAGAAGGAATAAGGATTGACTTAGAGAGAGTCAAATCCATCCAAGAGCTTACCTTGCCTACAAGTAAGACTACAGCTCACTCTTTCTTTGGAAAAGTGAATTTTTTATGAAGGTTCATCCCTGAGTTTACTGAGAAGACTCACCATATTGTAAACATGATGAAGGGAAAGGCCACCATCAACTGGACTGAAGAAGGCAAATTGGCATTTCAAGATATCAAGACTGCTATTGCCTACGCCTCAATTCTAGTTTGTCTAGATTACACCAAAGGCTTCATAATGTATAGTTATGCTTTTGAGCACACACTTTCAACAATTTTGGTTCAACAGAATGAAGAAAGTGTGGAATCTCCCATATCCTTCATGAGCTATCCTCTCAAAGTTCATGAACTAAAATATTCAAATTTGGAGAAGCATGCTTATGTAGTGGTAAAGGTAGTAAAGCATTTTAACTTTTACATTCTGAATTTACATGTTACTGCCCTAGTTCCTCATGCAATAGTCAAGTCCATATCAATTCAGCAAGAGTTTGGAACAAAAAGGGGAAATTGGATTGCTAAAATCCAAGAGTTTGATCTAGTTATCAAACCAACAAAACTAGTGTAAGGAAGGGGTCTCTGCCAATTAATTGCTTACAACAAACTAGAAGAAATAGGGCATGAAGAAATAGAAGTGGGAGACACACCAACAATTCTCTTTATCGCCAATACGTATGAGTGGTATTCAAATATCTCTCATTTCCTTACCTATAGTGAGTGACCTACTCACCTGTCTCATAAAGAAAAGAGGACTGTCAAGTTGAAATCTGCCAACTTTGTCCTGTGGAACAACGGGCTATATAAGAGGAACCTTGATGGGGTATTCCTTCGCTACATAGATAAAGTGTAGCAGAATAAACTTCTAGAATATTTCTATAATATGGCTTGTGAAGGACATTTTTCTATGCCTGTAACTACTCATAAGATTCTATGAGATAGGTATTATTGGCCTACCCTATTTCAAGATGCATACAAATAGGTGCGTAAATGTGAACTATGTCAACAGTTCATTGAAAGACCCAAATTGGCTACATTGCCTCTCAAGTCAATAGTAATAGAAGATACATTTCAAAAATGGGGAATTGATTTCATTAGTGCTGTAAACCCATCTTCAAGTGCTGGACATGATTATGTCCTCACAGCCATAGATTACTTCACCAAGTGGGTGGAAGCCATTCCAGCCAAACATGCCACTTCAGAAGTAGTATGCAAATTCCTCAAGGAGAACATCATTTCTAGGTTTGGGGTCCCAACCAAGATTATGACCAATAATGTAGCCTATTTCTCTTCCCATGAGATTACTTAGTTCTACTTTTATTATGGGATTACTCTCTTTCACTCTTCTGATTATTTTCCATAAGGAAATGGCCATGCAAAATCAAGTAACAAAAACTTGGTGACCATCATTAGAAAGTTGGTAGATGACAACCAATGAACCTGGCATAAAGCATTGTTTGATGCTTTATGGTCAAATAAAATTATGCCCAAGAGGGTAATAGGTATGTCACCTTTCCAACTTTTGTATGGTCTCAATGCAGAGATACCAATCACCATCAAATTACTAGCATTGAAATTGGCAAAGGTGATCGAAGATCAGACATATGAAATCTCCATCGATAAGAGGATCATGTGCTTGACTGATTTGGATGAGTAGCGAACTATGGTGGTGGACCAAATTATTGTGCATCAAAGTCTGGTGAAGAAGATATTTGACTAGAAAGCAAAAGCCTATAATTTTTAGATTGGTGATCAAGTTTTGTTATGGGATAAGAGGAGAGAACCCAAAGGAATGCATGGGAAATTTCATTCACTATGGAGAGGCCCATTTACTATTCATTAGCTCAATGGTGAAAATAGTTTCTTACTAAAGTATCAAGATGGCACGACCTTTTCACTACCTCACAGTGGGAAAATATAAAGCACTTTAATCCTTGAAGTATCAGATGAGATCAACTTATACATATGTATATTTTTATATAGTCTTTAGTTCTATTTGGTGTTTTTCATTTTTTTTGTTTTTTTGCCTTTATTTTTGGACAGCATGACTCCATAGCCCAACAGCATACATGAAGACGCTAGAGATTCTAGATTTTACTTCCTTTGATTGTTTTTACAATCGATGGAAGTTCCCCAACTGGAGCCAGTTATTGTTCCCAAAAAATTTCACTGGTTTTTGTAAGCAACATATCAACTATTTTGGTCCTACAAGACTAAAATTCTCTCTTCCCTTCTCAAAAAATGTTCTAAGTGCTCAAGTTCTTAAATATTTCAATCATTTCTAGTCAAAATACTCATAGGTTCAACAACTTCAATCGACAGATTCTCATAAAGGAATAACTTCCTAACACTTAGGCATTTTCAAGGCTGGTTCAATGCCGAGGTTTGACCAAAATGTCCATTGGTAGGATTCAAATCAATGGAATGAAATAATGAACCATTGAACCATTGAACCCCAAATAACAAGGTTCAAAGGTTCAAAGTTCAATAGTTCAAAAAGATTTAAGCATTCAGTGAGTTCAAAGGAGTTCAACCACTTCAAAGTTTAAAGAGTTCAAAGACTTTAGCAAGTTCAAAGTTCAAGCAGCTTTCAAAAGACTTAAAGAAAAGAAGGCTTCAAAGAGTAAAGGTTGAACCATTGAACTGTTGAACCTTGAACCAAAATGGTTCAATGAGTTCAAAGGTTAAATGAGTTCAATAAAATCAAAAGACTTAAAGAAAAGAAGACTTCGAAGAAGAAAGGTTGAACCAATGAACCGCTGAACCAAAAGAGTTCATGGTTCAAAGGTTAAATAAGTTCAAAAGAAAATAAAAGGATCCAAAAAGTTTAAAGGACCAAAAGATTCAAAGAAAGAGAATGAACCATTGAACCTTGAACCAAAATGGTTCAAAGTTCAAAGGTTCAAAGGTTCAAGAAATTTCAAAATTCGAGGGAAGGAAGCGGAAGCTAATTGAACTAAGGAGCTGATTAAACCATGGAGCTGATGAACCAAGGAACTGATTGAACCAAGGAGATGATTAAACTAAGGAACTAATTGAACTAAATAACTAATTGAACCACCTAAACTATTGAACCATTGAACCAATGCACTCTCTAGGTTCAAAGGATCAAGGTTCAAAGTGGTTTAAGCAACCAACAACCAATGACGTCCCCACAGACATCAAATTCAAGATAATGAAATATCTGTTGATTTTCAAATATGGCATGGACCCTATGAACAAATTTAGTGACTGGCCAAAGAGATATCTTTAGAGCTCAGATCACACAAAAAATGACAAAATACATCAAGGAAAGGGGGAATGATGGAGAAAGACTAGAAATATTTGTGCATGGGAGATGTTTCTAGAAGGTGAAGTAACCCACGAGGTGGACATCAAAGAGCACAAACATTCAATGGTGTGACCTATTTCTTTGCATTGAGTAAAACAAATGGATAGTTGTGCACATATTGAGAAGAATACTAGGTGGCCCATACTCCAAGAGGAAGCATTTGAGATGAATTAACATGCCACAGCTAAGACCAACACCCAATTCCAGCATAACTCCTTGACAGAATTGAAAATGCATTCAAGGCATTGAATGTAGCATGGGCCATATTTTGTGAAACAAATCATCCAAGTATTTCTTGGAGAGCTATATATTGGACTCTCTCTTATTGTTTTAGGGAGATCTTTTTGTTATCAAAAGCAAAACTCTACCAAATTGAAAGGCATTGCTGAGACTTTGAGCTCAGATTGTTAATCACATTTCATTATTTGAATGTGAAAATAAGTGACTTTTCAAACTTTGTGTTGGAATAGCTTGGTTATTGAGGAAATTTTTCTTATGTCTATTTCCTTAATACATTTTTATCCATTTAATTAAATAAGTAGAATTAGTGAAAGTAATCAAGAAGGTGTCCTGAAGCAGACTGTGGAGAGACTTTGTGCTGCCACAATTATCTTTAGTTTGTTTATTTTCTATTTTTGTGTAAAGGATCTTGGGATGACTTTGTGCCCTCATTATCATTCATATTTCACTCTTTGGTAGTTGAGGTGGAGACTTTGTGTTACACTTCATCTTGTTGTGTTACTATGCCCTATTACAAATACTACCAGAAAGATTTATGTTGTTTGCTGAACAACACTTCTGAAAGAAGAGAAGTGCCTTCTGTCATTTCACCAAGATTTCTCCCTTGATCCATGAACATCATCTCTAAAAAAAGAGAGATGGATGGTGTTATCCTACCACTGAGTGTTATTTTTAGCTTATGTATATATATATATATATATATATATATAGTACCTCATATTTATAGGGAACCTCCCCTTGATGAGAAGAGAGATTTTTCCCCTTTTGATGTGGTTGACCTACACATTTGGCTGATAAATCTCCCTATGCTGTGGTGGAAACACATATTTTGCCCATTAGTTAGCTAGTGACAAAATATTCACCCAACACTTTTTTCCATTTTTCTTACTAAATAACATTTTATACTTACTTGGACTCTCCGATTTCTTGTGTTTATCCTCATGAGATTCCTTATAATCTTCTTCAAGTTCAAACTTTTCTAGACATTTATATGCAAAATGACAAGCTTTAACACATGAAAAACATTTGAAAGGAAGTTTTCCTTCATACTTACCTCATCCTACATTCAATCTTCTTGCAATCATGTCTTCAAGTTGGTCTTTATTAAGATCAAAATCTTCAAGAATTAACTTTTTCTTATTATCCTTTGTCTCCTTGATCACCTTGAAGGCTACGTACTTCCTAAGATGTTTTTCCTCATCAACTCTCATCTCATAAGAAATAAGGATGACAAATAGTTAATCCATATTCAACTAAATTATATCATGACTTTATTTTATAGCATAAAATTTTGAATCAAACTTGAGTGTTAGTCCTCAATACCTTATGTACTATAGTAGCTTCATCAATCACTTCTCCAAGACCTCTGATCATGTTTACTACCTCATCAACCCATGGAATATAGGATTCCATAGTATCTTCTCCCTTCATTTTGAGACCTTAAAATTTCCTTCAATAGGTTTTCAATTTAACCAATTTTAACTTTGAGTCTCCTTCATAGATAGTCTATAATTTTCTCCAAATTTCCATGGTAGAATTTCAATGGATCAATTTGGTGAACTTAGCCTTAAATTAACCACAAATGTTAGAATTCATAGATTTATAATTATTCTCACTCAAATTCTTGTTAGCAACACTAGTTGGAAGATTATCTGGTGTAGTATAACAATCTATGATAGATTATCAAGTATCAAACCCTAGATACATAATGTATGTCTTCATATTGGCACTCTAAAAAACATAATTTGACCCATTGAATAATGGTTCTTGATTTATAAATAAACCTTACTTTTGTTGACTTTCCATATTATACCTTAGATCACCTTCAAGTAGTTAAACTTTTAATGAAGGTCCTACTCTGATACCAATTTTTGGAGGTACAATCACTAAGGGGTGGGGATAAATCAATGATGCAAGATATTTTAAACTTAGATTGTAATCCTTTCAAACTATTAATCAATGACCACAAGCATTCATAAAGAATATAATATGTTCATAATAAATGATAATAAATATGATGAAATATCACACACATAACACAAGATCTATGTGGGAAAACCTCTTGGGGAATAAAACCCACTCTCAATCCTACAAACACATGGACTACTTGTCCTATAAGATGATCATAAACATGAAACCTTTTATTGAAGCACCCACTTAATAAAGAGAACCTACCCCTAAGTATAAAAAATAACCCACTTTTTCTAGATGTTTATCACCCACACAACACCTTATGAGATCAATAAATGCAAATCTTTGATTACATTCAATCTGATTGGAGAGAAATATATAACACTTCTCTTTCAACTCTTCATGCACTAAAACTTGGTCATACAAAAAATTCATCCAAACACCCCTTTTGGTTCACCATATTATTATTCTCTCATCCTCAATTTTCTTTGTACATCATTCCATACACTAATCACACTATCTTTGATCTCTTTCCTTCATCTCTATCTTCTGCTCTCTCAATTCTTTAACATGCAATTCTAAAAACAATTTCCTTGGTCTCCACTCTTTATAGAGTATTAATGAATATAAAATTATAGTTAGGAAATGATAATTACTTTAACCATTAATAATTCTATCATTCTAACACATAGATCAATACCATCCTCATACATCAGCCATAACATCTATGGGTCACACTTAAGCATTTATGCCTTTCAATTTAGCCTTAGTAGTCCTTATAAGTATCATGGAGACCTATTATCCATTTATAACTTCATAAAACAAAAAAATAACACAATATCAATTTAAAATTCATTGGTCCACTCCATATGACCTATAAGATATCTTTAAATAAATACTAGCACCAAAACACTCTTTTGTTAAAGCACAAATTGCTTGAACAATATTTTGTACATAGTAACACCATGAACAAATAAATAATAAAATATAAAGCTCCATATATACATTTTTAAAAACATTTATACCTTATAATAAACTTTTATGGATGCATCTTAAAGTCCTCTTCAACTTTTCTTTTTACACCATTCTAAAATTCATCATGCATAAAAAGGTTTAGCTCAAAATCTATAGACTAGTTTATCCTCATTAACTTGAATATTCAAATTCCAATAGTAACTATGTAAATATTAAACATTGAAAACTTTGACATCATCTATTTGTACCTATAAACTTTGAATAAATATTCACCATTGATATCTTTAAAATTCTCTTGAATTTAATATGTAATTATTCACCATTAATTTTAGATCCTTGCTTCCATGATCATGCCACTTGGAAGCTCTGTATGCCTTCCACACACATTGAATATTTGACTCAATACACTCCATATATATAAATATATATAAAAAATCACATGATATTAACCTTTTATCAAAACAACAAGATTTACACACATTTCTAACATGTACAATCTCAGTAACCTTTGATAAATTGATTGTATGTGCACTGTTAATCTCTATCTAGCAAGATCACATGCTCCATTAGATCCTTATCTAGTCAAAATAAAATTTCATCATTAGATATATGTTCCAATTAAATTCTCACCATAGATCATTAATATCACAAATTCTACTAAATAGGGGAACTTAGTAAATTCAACCTAAGAAGCCAACTTTACACCTTAATAACTTTTGTTACACTCCATGTCTAGACCTAAAATTTGAATCATGTTATCTTATCACATAGGTAAATATATAAATATATCAAGATATTATTTAAACCTTCACACATGTGAAATATTATGTCATCAAACTCCTTACTTAGTGTTATTTGTCAAGATGACTACTTGAGCTTAACCATTCATATGCCTATTTTGATGAATTCCTTTCACTTTCATAAGCACTATAAGCACTCATAACATCCCATAGTAGCTTTGAAACATGAACATATAATCAATATCATCCATAAATTTCCTCAATAATACAAACACTCTTCAAACCAACAATTTGATCACTTTTTCATTAATGCACTAGTACTACATGCTTTCTTTGACATCAATGAAAACTAAATATAAATGACCATGCTCAACATAAAAGATATTATTGACTGGGAGGCAAGATATAAACCTTTATAAGCTCAAGTTATGAAACCAAATATGAAGTATGGATTTAACAAAAACCCACACCCCTATCCTTAATAAGGGAATAGGTTCCCACCTCAATAATATGGTCAGGGTAGAGGGTAAGTACAACCTAGATTCAATATGTCATCCAATGCATACAACCCAACCTCCACCTCAAGCACAATAGCCATCATTATAGTGCATAGTGTCTTGGTCCAAGGATAAGAATGGTAGTAAGGGAAATTTATGGATTCAAATGAACATGGAGGATAGGATTTGGTATATCAAGGAGGAGTTATTCCTCAGTTGTTAGCAAAAGATGAGAATTACATGCGAGAAAATGAAGGATGACAACCCTAAAATATGAACCTTGAAAACTTTATAGTTGAAGAAACCTTTGTTCTTAACAAAAATACTTTAGTTTCAACTAATACCAAATCCAAGAGGAGGGATTTAGGAGATTATAATGGTGTTGACCCAAGTCTGAGTAACCCTCCTACAAGGCAATAAGGTATGACTACAAGTATGGAAATCCCTACAACTTCTACTCCTATTTCAAATCAAAATGTTGGAAAGGTTACTCAAAGTGATCCAATGCCTCAAGTTCAAGGCACTTATTTTCCTTCAAAGACATAATAAAAGGTAATTTTTCCTTGTTTGATCATTGTTTATTCATTAAAAAGTGCTAAGGCATCTATCTCTCTTTGGGAAGTGCTTGACATGCCCGATCAAAAGGAGATTATTTAAGAATAACTTTCCCAAATCCACTTTAGTCCTCAACCATCAATCCATTTTAATGCTTCCATTACCAATTCTCCCACACACATTGTTCAACCCTCTTCTAAATATGAAAATCCCCCATACTTATACCTCATTCTCATTATTGAAGACAAGCTTGTTCACAATTGTGTTATGGATAATGGGGCTAGTACCTTAGTGATGCCCAAGATCATGGAATATAAATTAGGTTTGAAATATGAACCATATATTAAGGGACTAATTCTAATTTATGGGACACTAGCTATGTTATTAGGACCTGTCAAAGGCTTAAGAGATTTCTTGCATTATTGTCCTAGTTTCCCAATTCTTCAAGATATAACAGTGGTTGATTTGTCTACTAACTTTACTATCTACCTTTCAATGAATTTCAAATCCAAGATAAGAGGCTACCTCTCAACTAATTTTTCCTTCTTATCCTTCAAGAAAAGGTATGAAGTAAAGATAACCATCATAACTCAATCATTGACTAAGTTTCATATTGAGACCTATGTGAAAGTAAGCTCCATTCTCAATTATGCCATCAATGATCAAGAAGATTCTGCTATGGATGATGGATCATACTCTAAAATTTAAGGTATATATAACATTTTACTAGGTTAATATGGTCCTGATACTTGCAGACATTATCCATACACTTTCTTTGAGCAGATTGATCTTGGCACATACATAATCCATAAGGTAGGTGATGGACAATCTGAGGTAAGAATTGATAGTTATTTTCCACAAGATGATGAGGGTAATTAAATTATTCATATACATGATGATTATGGTTTTAAAATCATGATATATAAATATTATGAAGAAGTTAATTCTATTATACCCGCACAAGATGGAGGATTCCATCAACATGACAACCATGAGGAAGAAAATGACTTACAAAAACATTTTCATGCCATAGTTCAAGAATTTGAACAACTGAGTAATTTAAATTCTCCTAAGAAATATGAATCTAATAATAAGGTGGTTGATGAATCTTATAATCATGAAGGAAAGTGTCTTATCAATAATAAGGTTGAATGTCTAGTCACTTCAAATAAAGTTATAGTCATGAATGAGTCTGGTGAATCTGAAGTAGGAAAATTTGTGTTTGAGGAGATGCCAACACATTAACCTAATGTTGAAACATTTTAATATTGTTGGAGTATAAATAAGATAATATTTATGGTTTTAAATATCAAGTACATCATGTCTTAGAAGAGAGTAAAGTTGGTGTACCTTTGATGACTCCCAAGTTGTAGTTTGATAAGTATCAATTAGACATAACAAAAGTCAAGTAAGATGCAAGCTCAAACAAATCTATTAGAGGGAAGTAATGAGTGTCCTTAAAATCTCCAAATGACAAACTTATAGTCAAAACAAGAGCTAAAGATGGTAAGTTATTTGATCATCAACATAAGAAAGTGTTTATTGATAAGTATGATTCACGTGGTGGATTGATTTCATGGAGCATCAATGATGCAAGAGGTACTATCTTTGATCCTGGTTGAAGAAAGGTGAATTATCCTTCACCTTAAGAGATTGAATTCTTGTACATATTAGGATAGGTGTTGTTTACTTATATTATGTGTGTTCTCCCTAAGTGTTCTTAAGAGTAAAAGTGTGTTACATTGTGTGTGTTTATTTCCTATTAAATGGTGTGTTTTGGTGTTATTTTAGAGTAAATTTAGTGTCTATACTATGCATAGGTGACTCCATATCCCAATGGATAGGATAAGGCTATTGGTCTTTGGCATAGTTGGCTTGCCACCCCTAAGAAATATCTAAAATGTTGATAACTTTGACCACAAGTTAAATTAGGTCAAACCCTTATATATTAAAACTTGTTATAGGGTTATTCAATGGTGTAAAATGTGTACCATGGTATTTAATAAGGTCAAACATATGTATTTTAGCTTTGTCATCTTTGTATAGTTTTCCCTAAGTCATTCTAAGGTCATATTTTGGGTTATTTATTAAATTTGTATAGGTTTACCATAGAGGACAAGTGTTCTAAAGGAATATTAAACTTCATACATGTCATAATTTTTCATAAGAACTATTGTAAAACTGACAAAATGTAGGTGCAATTTCCAAATAAGAAGATCAATGAGAAAAGTGGAAGTTTTAAGTTCTTATACAGTCTACACATTAGTTTGGGAACATGTGGTTAATCCAAAAGTGTTTATTCAAGCTTCCTCAATTCAATTTCATGCTTGAGAAGCTTTTATATACCTTAAATTGATTAAAACCATTATATCTTTCCTATTGCTCTCTTAGATAAGTTAAAAAAGGTCAACCAATTTCTGCTTGGTATGACTAGGAGGAGTTTATTCAGAGAAAATATTTTTTAGGGATGATAGTACTATTTTTTTACTTAAAATTAATGGAAATATTTAGAGGATTGATGACTTGATCTTCATGAACCACTTCTAAGAGTGTTAGTTCCTCTTTTTTTCCTACACATCCCTATCGCCTTCAAGTTTCTTCTATGTTTGCATTATTATATGCAATTAAAATTGTGTACATGATATTTATAAGAATGGCAATCCTTATAAAAAGGTTTAATTTAATTTTACACATGTGGAGGTCAAGGAACAAGAAATACTATGTCATTTTTTCCATAGAAGATTCCATTAAAGTTTGTAAACCTTATTTTCATAGTGGCAAAGCTTATCTTCCTATTTTGCTCTTCATAATAAAGGTAATGTGTTGTGTATCATTCCCCCATTGCATGGTGACCACTCTCTCCTTTAAAATTTTAATCTAAAAAGGTCATGTTTAGAAGAACATAGTCAATAATCAAACATAGTTAGGAATCCCGATGACTGTCACCTATAGTCACATGAAAGAAACTTTGATCAGTCATGATTGATGAAATTAAGATTGGTTTCAAGGTATTAAGAGGATTCTAAAGTAAAAATATTAGATTTATATATCCAAAGGATAGATATTGGTTGTGAAAACTAGTTCCTATTACACAGACCTATATTTGATGATACCTATAGGTAGCTCTAACAAGGGTATGAGGGTAATCTATAGAGGTCTGAACAGACATGAAATAAAGATGATTGAACTTGTTTGAAACCTTGATCAAAGTCTAAGAGAATTGAGAAAGCCATTCTGATAATCATGAATTCATAGGATAATAGACATACCTAGAACCATATCTATAATTTTGGTAAGTTGTAATTGGGACAACTTACCTTCACTTCTTTGCATCTCATTTTGTTCATACACTTGGTCCTCACTTGGTGGAGTATATTGAGGTCTGGGTAGTCTAAATGGTTTCCCTCATGTAGTCTAATAATATAAACAATGATTTGACATGATAATTTGGTTTTTTGATCAAGAAAGACTGATGTTTGAATGGTTCTAACTTAGACAAGTTCTAACCTAAAACACTTTATAAAGCATTGTGTTGAGAAGACTAAGAGTAACCCAACTTTTAGTCACACATAATGGTGAGTGAAAACTTGGTTATAAGACATGAAGTGATACCAATAGGTTTTTAATGTTAATTAATGATCTCAAGGTAATATGAAAGTTTTATATAATGTTCAATGCATGAAAAAAACACTTACAGGTCTATAACTACCTTGGAATGTGCACCTATAGTTAAAGCCAAATCTACAGACCAGTATAGCCTAAATAAGGATGAAATCTTGACCATTATTACTGAGATGAACTCATATAGGTTTGGAATGATCTTTGGATGTTCTAAAGGAACAAAAATATTTAAAACACGTGCTCAAATAGGATGATCACCTATAATAATCCTTATATTTTGTAACTTGCATCTACAATCATATGTAGCACATACTAGTCTAAGCCCATAGAAGAATGCAAATATAGTTACTTGGTAGAGATATAAATTTAATGGGAAAAAATATTTATCACCTCCATAATAATACCACTCCCATATGATTCTTAGAGAAAAGGAAATAATGTAAGAGTAGGTTAAACATGGTTCAAACATAGTCATCTAAGACCATGCATAGTCATCGATCCTAAAACCAATCTTGAGGTGTTTAAGGTGTAAAATTATTTAGGATAATGGGAAATATCTAAGACTTTATGAAGAGTTTCAAAATGACCCAAATAATCCCTCCATGATTTTAGTTAACCTATACAAATAGTGGAGATGCCCTATGTTCTATCTTAGATAGAGGGCACTCCAATTACAAGCTAATCTATAGGCCTATTCATTCATGGTGAAAATATGAGTGAAATAATATTTTAATTATCTTAAAATGATATAGGGTTTGCTATTAAGAGGAAAAAAGTGTTGCAAAACCTATACAATCATTGGGAACCTACACGTGGGTTATAGAAGTAGTCATAAAAGTCTAGGTTTTTAGGCCTAAAACTAGGCCTATACCCCAATGACTTAAAAATACACTAAAATTAATAAATTAAACTTATAATACCATTCATTACCTTCAATAGGAAGTTAAGGATGGATCAAAACCATTAATTTGTATAGGCATAACACAAGTTGATCATTTTGACCCAAAACCATGACAAGGGTACCTAGAATACATGACAAGGCTCGATATGCCAACTTCAAATGCTCACATCTATATGGATTGACTGCATGGTGACCCAAGGAATTTAGGATATTTTTATGGGGTCACTATCTTATTTTTGGTTGATTTTTTTAGGTTTTGGACATCTAAGTTTTATGAATCATCCATAAGAAGCAAAACCTTCTAAAACCCTCACAAAACCATGGTTTTGACATGATGGATAAAGTATGTATGGAGATACACTAATATGGGTTAATCTGGACTTATAATTGTTATATAATTGTTTTATACTCTCTCGATCTCTTGGATATCAAATTGGTTTATGCCCTACTTGTATGAATAAACTAAAAATAAGGTGTTTTTAGATTTTGAATGTTCTATAGGTGTATAAGGGAACTTAGGAATGAGAATAATATGGGGAGGTATTTATAGACTTATCAAGACTCCCTATTCCCATTTATAACTTTATTTTTTCATTAAATTTCCTATGATATATTATTTATCACATGCAGTCTTGAACAGGTAGTGAAAAGATAAAGTGACTACCTAGTGAGAAGATGAGAAGTTTGATCTAGGATCCTTTTAAGTTCTAATTCATGGAGTGGGAGATAAATATACGATAAAAATGTATCATAACACCTCTTTCATATATTTTATGGAGAAATTAAATGCCACTCGGATGACTAATGTGATGAATGAGGCCTAGAAGACCAATGAATGACTATAGATGGTGAGTACAAGTGTCATGAAGGCTATTATCTAGGGAGACATATGATTGCTATTATACCTTATTTGAAACCCCCATAAGATAGTGAATATGTGTTAAGTATTCCTATTATAGTTTTGAGCAATCAAATGATGCCTCATCATGAAGGCAGTTTCACAAAGGTAGTTGAAGGGTTTGAGGAGTTTTTCATGCTTCAAATAGACACTTGTCTAATAAGACATTCATGGTATGTTATCCAATTCATTATTATATAATTTAATTGGTCCTCATCACATTAAATTTTTTATTATGATCCTTTATATTTGATTATTCTCTCTCCTCTAACATGCTCTATAAATGCAAGACATTTTGGCTTTTGTAAAAGAATCCACACCTGGTATGACAAAGTCCTCATAGTTTGATATTGTATTTTAAATTTGAAATAATTATTTTCAATCTATTTTTTAGTTATTTAATTTCTTTTCTAAATGTGTAAAGTGATCCAAATTTAAGTGTCTAGTGATAAGTATATATCCTTGCCTTTTCTTTATCCTTTTATGTTTGATGAAAGTAGTTCTCACTCTAACAGGTCACATGAAGTTTAGTAAAGTGAACTTGTATATATTTAAGTGTAAGGATTAGCCTTATATAATACAATCCAACCTCTGGTTCATTTAACTTAAGTATTTTAATGCATATCATGTGCATATTTTGAATACTAATGTTAGAGCAATTCATGATTTTGAGACTAGTGTTTTGAGTCATGTTTCTTAGTGAAATTGTATGGTAGTCTAGTGGTGATATTTATGGTGTATCACCTAATTATATTAGTTTATTTTCATGTTAATTATATCCATTTTAATCTAAGAAAGTAAGTAGTGAGGGTGATAAGCAAGTAAATAGATATCTAGGGAGATAGCCCTTAAGCCTAGAGGTTTACCTCTACTATAGGTAACCCACAGGTCTAGAGGTAATGCCATGTTTCCAAAATATTAGAGTATGCTTGAAAAAACATATATATGAATCAATATTTGGTGATAATAATAATATAAAAACACTTGAGGTTAACAAGTGAAACATGTATGTATGAGAAAACTGAACTACACTAACATAAGTAGCATATGCAGTACCTGAAAAATAGAAGGAACATAAACATGGTAATGCATACAATCTATAATTTGTATTTTATGAAAAAAATATTTGAATTATTTTAGTTTTTTCAACATATTATATATATATTTTTTTTATTAGTATAAGATATGTAAAAGTAACATGAAAATGAAACTATGTAAAAGTGTGTGTGTGTGTGTGTGTGTGTGTGTGTGTGTGTGTGTGTGTGTGTGTGTGTGTGTGTGTGTGTGTGTGTGTGTGTGTGTGTGTGTGTGTGTGTGTGTGTGTGTTTGTGTGTGTGTGTCCTTACATGAAATATGTTCAATGGGTTTTTGATTGCCTTGTTTTCAAGTGATACTAAATGGTATACCATAGGGATAATATTTATTGTGACTAAGTATGAGCCAAGCCAATTTCTTTTGAATTTTTATTTTATCTTCATTGGGATTAGCATTTCAGATATATTATTTTAAAACCAAAGCATTGAATTTGAATTCTCTATTGTGAACATGGCTATTATAGGCATGTTAGATTTGGTTCTGATATGATTTGTGATGTTTTATAGATTGGATGTGTTTATGATCCAACTATTATAATTCATGAATATACCTTTCTCCATATTTATCATTTGTGATAACCCCTTTTAGATATACCCATAAAGATGGGATTTCTAGTTCTATTAGGATAACTATTTATTTTCCATATAGTAGTGAATAAGGATTAACTCATGAATGTGGATATACCGATACGATAGGTGCATAGTGCATACAGAAGATGATTATTCAAATCATCACCAAATTTGCTAAATATTTGGTGAGGATGCTATTAATTATCTTTTTTATAGATTATAATTGACCATTACCTTATGGGTAGTACATAGTAGATAATGCACACTGTATATTATATTTAACACAAAATGTCTTCACTATTTGATTCTTAAAATAAGTTCCATTATCTAGAATGATGGCCTCTAGGAGGAAAAAATAAGAAATAATTTTGGTTATAAGAAAGTGACATATATATTCTCCCTTTGTGTATTGTAATATAATGTCCTACACCCATTTTTTCAAAGTAATCTAGAGATGTAATTGTGACCTCCTATTGATTCTAGATTTATCTTACTAATTAGATCAAATCCCCATAGTATGAATGACCATGGGGGTACAATGCATTGTAATTTTTGTGAAGGGACATGGTTTAAGTTGGCATGATGTTGACATTTATCACATATATTGTCATATTATTGACATTATTGTCCCATGGTTGGCTAATAGTAACCTTGTATAAGTAACTTGTGTGGCATTACTTTACTGCTGAAATGACCACCACATTCACTATGATGTACATAGACAATGGCCAATTTTGCCACCTCAAATGTCAAACAATAGAGTAAGTGTGACTTAAAAGATCATTTGAATAATTCCCTAATAATAATGACATATAATAGGGAATTTATCTATAGTTTTAACTTATCACTCCTTGTGAATGTGTCTAGTGTAATAAATTTATGTAAAAAGTTATATATATCTAAAAAACATTTGGATGTTATTGTATTACATGTGGTGACTATAACTATTAAGTATATAAAGTAAGCATGAGATATCAATGGAGATTTTGATCATTTGATAATTAATATAACCTTGTAATCATTGATGCCAATGGGGATTAATGGTGTTGCATTGGCCATTGCATCAACATGATGATTGCCTTTATGAGGAATGGTTTTAATAGACCAGTTTTCAAACCAAGCTTGTAGACATTGAACCATATTTTTGTAGGGAATGATATGTTATTATTTATTTTGGTATATATATGAAACCTAATTTAAAACAAATTATGAATCCCCATAAATATTAAATGATTTTATTTGGAGAGACTGAACAACTTAAAGGCCTAGGAAAGGGCCTTGTAATCTATGATATTTTTCAAACCAAGCGTGTAGACATTGAACTACATTTTTGTGGGTAATGAGATGTTATTATTTAGTTTGGTATATATACATAACCTAATTGATAACCAAGTATTAATCCCAATAAATATTAATCAATTTTATCTAGAGAGACTGAGCATCTTGAAGGCCAAAGATAAGGGCCTCATATTCTATGATATTATTTGTACATGAAAAACTGAGTTAGTAAGCAAGGGGTATTGTGTGCCCAAGTGGGTCAATGAAAATAATTCATGCCCTACTACCACATGCAAATATAAAACTATCAAAGGACATTGTCCATATGTTTGAATTGGTATTATAAGTTGTGAAGTCATCACAAAAATCATCATTGATAGAATTTGTGTCTAATAATGTGGCTACTGATAATTAATCTATGATTATCTAGCCTTTTACTAATTTTTATAACCTAATATTTAGGTTTAATTCTATGAGTAAAATGTCCCATTATATGATATGGTTTGAGATATGTGTTTTTGACATAAAATTTAAAGGATCAACATTTTTAATAACTTGTGTTTCATTATTAATCATATAGTGACAAAGCTTTTGAATAGTAAATACAAGTGCAAAATGAAGTTTTTATATTTTTTAGAATTTCATTCATACTCAACAAGTGTACAATTAATGTAGTGAATAGACTACTCTTTATGTTGATCATCATGTTGTGTACCAAATACATGATATATCACTAATAGGTAGAGGATAAGAGACCTATCATGTGTTAGTGATACCAATACAAGTGTGTTAAAAAAGTATTATTTTAGTGTTTCAAATCTTTCTTGACATGTGATATCCTATTTGAATTTCATATCCTTAAGTAATCTAGTGAAATATTGATTATTATATACTACTTGTTCCATAAAGTGGTGTATTACCTAAATATTACCTTGTAGGGAGTGAAGTTACTTTAAATTTGTAGGAGGAGGCATGTACATTATAGATTTAACTTTCTTTGCATAAATCTCAATGTCATGTTGGTATATTATAAACCCCAATATTTTACCATATGAAATTCAAAGAAGCATTTCTTTGGATTTAATCATACATTGTACTTTCTCAATCTTTCAAAAAATTATCATAAAACTCTTGCATGGTATTATCACTCTTTTGATTTTGCAAGCAAGTCATCAACATAATATTCAACTATCTTATGAATGAGATCATGAAAGATATGGATAATTTTTATTTTATGTGTTGATCATGTGTTAATTGATCCAAAAGGCATGAATATATATAATAAAATACCCCATGGTGTGGTAAAAGATGTTTCTTCTTGGTCTTCCTTAATGATCTTGATTTAATTATAATTGATGAAACCATCCATGAAATAAAGCATTTCATATCTTGTCATGGAGTCCAATATAACAATGTTGGGAAAAGTAAAATCATCCTTAATACATTATTTGATTAAGTCTATAGAATCATAAAAACATTGGAATTGGCCATTAGGTTTAATAACTGGGACAATTCTAGAAACCCAATAGGTATGAACAATTGGTCAAATGAAACTGGTTTCAAGGAGCCATTAGATCTCATCATTGAATAAAAGAGATACCTTAGGATATATTTTTTAATTTGTTTATTTAATCATATTTTCATCAACATAGAGTGTAATCCTATGTATAATTATTTTAAGGATCAATGCCAAGCATATCAAAATATGCCCATGTGAAAACATCAGGGAACTCCTTTAAGATATGTCAACTATAAGTATTTTATTATTCACATAAGGAAACAACCAATAATATGATGTGAGGATTAGTATTGGTACAATAATTTAACTTAATTATATCTTCATTAAATAATGTTATTCAATAGTTATGGTGTCATATGGAATGTATCATCTATGTTGTGTGAAATGTCATATGAATTGTCTGAGTACTCATCGAAATATATATGGGAATTTTTGGAATGAGAAAACTTGTTCTTATGAGATAAGGAAGGGAGAAATTCATATGTCCCCAAGAATTATAACATAGCCTCATCATTATAAAATTTAGTGAAAGTAGGTAAATCCATAGAAATGATATCATCAATGAGATTAGGGTAAATAATTGAAAGCTAAGAAACATGACTTAATATACTATCCACTCATGGAATGGGTGGAAAAAATACTATATGATATAAATATTGGTGAGAAAACTTGAAATTATATGTGATATTTTTATATCTAGGCCCTTGCCTACCTTATTGATCATATGCATCAATAGGATTAAGAATTCCCCGTTCATGTTTTTCAAGGCCCTATCTTATGTAACCCATTTTTTGGAAATATCTCAATGCAATGTGAGAAGTGAATCTTTTATCATGTGTTATTGAGGTGTCTTGATTTGTAAATAGGTATATTACCTAGTCTAAAAATATTACTTATTGGATCTTTATAGGTGGATTAATTCTAATGTTAAAATTTAACTCTATAAATATAATCAACTGACAAGAATGCAATGTAAGTAGTAATGAACATTGCACACAAGTTGATAATGGAGTTTGGAAGAGCCTATGTCTTTAGGTTCTATAAATGATGAATTGATTCATTAGACAAATCCATTATCAAGTAAAATTTAAAACTTACAAAACTATAATGAATTCATCACAAAGTTAGGTGCCAATCGGTCCTACACAGACTCAGACTAGTCTTGAAAGGCTTATATAATGTTCTAGCATGACCTCCATACTTCACACCTTATTATTGACATCTCCTCTATTGCACAACCTCCAAGAACCTATAGATAAAGCTAAATAGGAATAGGCATTAGTAATCGATTCCATAAAATTATCCTCCTTCATAGCCTCTAAGTAGTGCTAACTCCTCCAATAGAGCTATTATTATAATAATTAGATTAATAACACCATAAAAATAATAGAGAATTGGATCTTCCATATTCTCATAAAATGCTCCTCCAATTCTTCAAAACCTTAGAATGAAAGAGTTTCAGAGCTTGCTTGTCAAATACTTGCAATGTAAGTGAGAGCTTGGAGTGCTCTTGGAATTATCTTGGAATACGATTAAAAATTAGGCTCATGGGTTCATATAGTTTTTCAAAACCCATAAATTATGTATTTCTTCATTATCCATCCCCATGTATAAGCCTTTATTTAATATTCTTAGCCTTATCTCACAAAATGGGGTGTGGTAAGTTGATGAGGGTCAATAAGTGAAACCACCCTTCATATCTTTCTCTTTGGATAAACCTCCCATGCATTTATATGGGATATATACCAATTTATATGGGAAATATCCAACATTTATGGGGAAATAGATATTCATGGAGTTAATCCCATTTCTCAAGCCTTAGGAAGTGGGATTCATCTAAATTCTTGGAGAATATTTTGGAGTTATTATGAACACTCAAAATATGAGGATCTCATTGATCCAAGTGTCAAGAATATATTGGACCATGTTTATGTCCACTCACCATACCTACACATGTTTTCCCTATTACCTAAAAACTTCAAGAGGCCATAACTTCTGCATACAGAGTTTATTTTTCAAACCATAAAATGTATTGGAAAACTCTTGATGAGACATTCAATAAGAGGATAGTTTATGGAAAATTTGAGAACATATGATTTGGTAACTATTGGAAATCCTCATAGATCACACCTCCCCATTGAATAACTTTTGTTCCACTAAAAGTCTACTTATTCTTGGAAATAAGTGAATGTATCAGTTCTTCACATTCTAGTTTCTATTTGTGTTTGTCTTGGATGCATTTATCCTTTGAAGGATAATTTTTGTAATTTACTTACTATTAAATATTAACACAAGGATATAAATCTATGTTGCATCTTAATTGATGTTATAATAGGTCATTAATTTTATATTTTTTTAATTGTTGGGGTCTTATGTACAACTGATGTATTGCCTTTCTTGGGATCTTACATACAATGCACATTTGTTACAAACATTACCCTTCTTGGGGTCTTATATGTAGTATACATGTTTCATAAATGTTACAATCATTACAAATATGTCCTAATTTGGGTCTTTTACAAATGTACATATGATGATTATATACGTACATCAAAAGAAAAACTTTAAAATGGATGGCCACATAAATCCATAAAAAATAATGATTTAATTGAGTGCTACTCACCATAGAATCACCTTTATTGTTGATGCCACTTTGTATCCCTCTTGAAAGTACACCTTAACTCATGGGCATGTTGATGATGCATATCAACATGTCTATTGCTATCCCACTCCAAATATATTGTGTCAGGATGCTCATGCATTCTTCTCAACTTAGATGGTTGCTCCATATTCATTCTCAATGAGTGATCTACCTCCACACTTGCTCATTTAAATGGTTATATTATTTAATGATTATCAAAAATGGAAACCAAATAAGTTAATTTAAAGTGTTTTTAATCATGTTAAATAAAACATAGTTATGTAAAACTTCTATTCATTACTTACCAATCCAATCTAATGGCTACTCCCTCTTGATGGAATCTTCTTTGGATAGGTGGGATAATTTTAAATTAACAACTTCATTATTTGTTACATGTTTAGTAGGAGCATAAAATATATTATTCTTACCATATTTAAGATGGTGTGATGGATGAATTTTTCAACAAGTTTCAAGCATGTACCCAATTATATGATAATGAGTGTAATAGTTCATTTTATCCTTATTTTTGGATGAAGAAACATATTTGTCATTTCTCACTCTTGGATTACGAGATTGATCTTTATCACCTTCCTTGTTTTTCATAAAAGGTAACAACTTCTTAATAAAATATTTAATATTCCAATAATTAACCACATAGTGATTACTTAACCCACAGAAATTACATGGGAATGCATTCCACATTTTTTGTATGTCATAGCCATATTGTTTAAAATAAAAGAGAACATCAAAAGTTTTACAATTACCATTTTGTTTAGTTATATGGTTTATGTAAGTACAAGGAAGTGGTATTGCAATACCTCTTTTCTCTACTTTTTTATGGACTTTCTCATCACCTTATCATTATGTTACATTCCTCTACCTGTAAGAACTCTATAAAGCTAGTGGTGTGAACACATGGCTATTGTAAGCTTGTATTTCTTCAAAAATTCTAGAACTCTCTCCATTTTCCATCTCTTTACTAGAATTCCAAACCTACAAAATGAGGTAAATCCTCTACCTATATTAGGTTAATCAAACCTTCACCATTCTTACCAAGTCCTTTTCCATCATATCACATTTTAAATAGTAATCAAGATCTAATGCCTTTATTGTATTTTTCATATGAAACAAAAGAATCATTACCTAAATTCAAATCTAAATAGGAGGAAGAAGAATTATGCGGTGAATAACTTAAAGTGCACTCATCATTCAATGTTTTTGCATTTGAAGAGGAAGGTAAATCCTTCTTTAGCTCACCATACTATAATATGATTAAGAGTTCACCCTTGGATTTTATCTTGGATCCCAAAAATTCAATTTATTCTTTGAGGGAATAGAGCTTGCATCTAAGGAAAGCATTCTCTACTTGAATTTTCTTGTTGATAATTTCTAGATATTCTAGCCTCTTTCTCTTCAAGGCTTTCCCCATGGATTTTTGAAAATAATCTATACTTCCAACATAATTTAAAAGTACAAATGGAAGATCAAAATAAGCCAACAAGTCTGAAAAGAACCTAATGAAATGTGGAAAACTTTGCAGGTGACACATGGCATAGACTAGTCAAATGTGGATCCTTTAAATAAATAAATAAATAAATTATTATTTCCCTCATCCCACATATGAGACTTATTTAAAGGCATAGGTAATGGTGAATCCCATATATATGGGATAAGTGGGGGGATAATGTTAAATCCCACAAATATTGGTCAACAGATAGTCAAATTTGGTCACTATTAGAAATCCTCTCATATCATGTCTTGGGGAGTTATACATGAACTCTAAATAGTAGATTAGAGGGGTGTTGTAGAAAAATCCACATGAGGAATATAATTGTGGGAAGGCTATATATGTTGAAAATATTTGAATGGTTCTTGATCTATATGGCATGTGAAGATATGAAATTTGTAGATTAATTGTAAACATGCATGTAAATTGGATAGAAATACATGCATATCATAAATCTAAGGTCTTCTAAGTAATATATTGTAATTATTATCATTAGGCATAACCTGACATGTTTTATGTAGTGTTCTAGGTCCCAATGCAAGGTTTAAGTGATTTGACCCAAAGCTTTGCATGTAATATTATCAAAGCCTCAAATGTTCATATTAGAAGGATACAAATCCTTAACATGTATATTAAGAATCATGAGAAAAGATATATTATAAATGTTCAATTTGGATCGATTATCAACTAACATGGATTTGACACCCACCAAATTAATTCAAAATGTAATGTAAATAGGCAAGTGTAAATCTATGATGTGTTGAGGTGGGAGATATTATTTTTGAAATTAAATATATTGTTTAGTCCATTTTATTGTATTTAGTCTATAAGTAACATAATTTGGCTCTATTATGTGAGGTAGTTTAATATCACAAAGTGTTGCATGCAAAACTTATTTGTATGTGTTAGAATGTTGTAGGAGCTATAACATGTGAAATGTGGTTGATAAAACACTAATTTGGTTGATAAAGCTATATCCATGGGTTTTTCTAACCTTCCATGCTTTTAAACCACATGTGGACATCATATCATGGATAACATGGTCTATTACAAACATAAAGTTGGTAGTAGAAGTGGGATTATAGTTAGATATGTAGTTTTTAAAAGTATGGGGGAAAGCGAGACTACTAATTTTATATTATGTATAGTAGTGATGGGTAATGAATCAAAGTGAGCCAAAGAGAAAAAAAT
>JARHVA010002940.1:0-22500 GCA_037957365.1 Torreya grandis | reverse complement strand
TTCAAAAAACTTGTAAGTTATTGATGATTTTATAAGAAAAACTTATTAAATTGGACATTTAAGGTTTCTAATGTTTAATATTTATCTAATGTATTCTAAAGTATTTTGACTATTATTAGAATTTTTACTCACATGAACATTCAAATTTCCATCATATTCAAAATTATCTTATAAATTGGCATTCAAAAGGTATTTTAAAATAGAATATTATTATTCAAAGACATATTTTTATCATTAAAAGAATATAAGTTTTTTACAATGAATATATAATTTTAAAGGTTCAACCATACTATCTTTTTGAATGTATACCTTAAAAATTTTAGATTCCATTTTATTTTTAAATCCTAACTTAGATCAAGACATAACAATGACTTGAAATTTACCATTTTGATATTAACCCTATAACTTATTCTAGTTAAAATCATATATTATATTAATATGTGTGTTAGGATTGAGAAAGGACACATAATATATCACCAATATCTATCTGAGAGACTAAAACCACTTAAAACAAACTTCTAATACTAAAGAATAAACACACTCTATCTATTTCTCTCATGGAGCTATTCTAATGCTGAAATCTTCAAATTATATCACATTATTATACTACACCTTACCCTTGTATTTATAATAGTTGAGGGGAGGTGAGAGGAATACATTTGGCAATGTGAAACCAACTAGTTACCAAATGAATAGTCTTACCATGTGAACAAATATATACCTATATTGTGCAATATTATCAACATTCAAACCTAACATGTTGGCTATGTAATTAGACATGTGGGTGTGTAAGTTTAAACCCCACACAAATCTAACTAACATAGGTTATGAATCCTTGGTCAATACCAAAGTTACATAGGTTAATCTAAAGTTACTCTTAACCCAAATTATTTACTCTAACACCCTCCCTTAAGATTAAATTGTGGGGGGGGGAGAAGAAAAAAATATTAAAATGGGTTCCAATAATAACCCTAATGAGATACCAATATACAATCAAAATAAATAAGGAATATGCCATCATGAACACCACCAATGATAACTTCTGAAACCCTAAGAATACCACACAACTAAATTAATAAGGTGAAGTAAAAGGATTAATAAATATGTCAACAACCTACTACTGAGTTGGAATGTAATCCAAGCTAATAAATCCATCATGAATGTGCTAAAAAATGAAGTACACATGTATCTCAATGTGCTTGGTCTATTGATCCTCAACTAGGTTATAGGATATGTGACGTGTAATCTAGTTGTCACACAAAAGTAGAGTAGGTGAATCCTATGTGAATCCAAACTATGTCAATAATTGATGAATCTAAACAACTTATTAAATCATTGTAATTGCTACCTTGTACTCAACCTCTATAGATGAAAGTGAAATAACATGTTGCTTTTTGCACAACCAAGCAATATGTGAAGAAAAAATATATAATATGTATCTAGAAGTGAAATTAACGTCATCAAGAGAACCTACCCAATTTGAATCTCTATACCCAACCAATTGAGTAGAACCCTTGGTGTAGTGTAATCCAAAATAAGTAGTGCCTCACATATATCGTAAAATCCTCTTGGCATCCTACCAATGAATGTCATCAGGGTCATGTGAAAACCTAGATACAAACCCAACTACAAATGAAATGTCATAGTGATTATGGGTTAAATACATAATATTCTCAACCAGTTGGCTATATAATGTAGTATCACAAAGAGTAGTATAAGTGGTAGTGAAAGTCACTCCAGACTAAAAATCAGGACATTGACTAAAATCATTTATTCTAAAATGCTGAAAAATATCAAGGGTGTACTTCTACTAACTCAAGTAAACCACTATATCTAACTGTGAAATCTATAAACCAAGGAGTAAGTGTAAAATATCAAGATTTGTCATATCAAACTATGTTAAAAATGCCTATTGAATGTCCTAAATATGAAAAGAGGAGGTGCTTATGAGAAGTAGATCATCAACATGTAAAAAAAGTATAATAATATCCTTCCCAACACATTGAATATATACTGTGGGATCTAAGTGATAGAGAATAAAGCTAATGGAGAGAAGAAATTAATCCATTTTCTCATACCAAGCTTGAGGGGCCTATTTAAGACCATAAAGAGACCTTTGAAATTGACAAACAAGAAAAGAATCATGAACAAACCTAGTAGGCTACTCCATATATAATTCCTCATGTAAGTCTCTATGTAAGAAGGCACTCTTAACATCCATAAAATATACTATCCAATTATTTTATGTAGCTATAGAAAGCACACGACATACAAACTCCATCTTAGAAATGGGTGTAAAATTCTCAGATTAGTCAACACCTTCAACTTATGATAAACCCTTTGCTACAAAATGGGACTTATACTTGTCAATGGACCTATCAGTTACATAATGAGTGTGGTAAGTACACTTTCACATAACCAACTTTCTTCCATTAGGAAGAGTGACCAAATCCCAATTATGATTCTTCATCAAAGAATAATACTCATGTCTCATCACATCATCCCAATCGTGTATCTCATGAGCCTATGATAAATATTGTGGATCCATAGAGAATCCCTAACACAAAATTATAATACCTATAGAATGTGCATGACAATGTCGAGTGTGTGGAAGGTCCTATATGAAATTTGTTGCCTTAGAAATTATAGTGCATGCCCACTTAGGCATAGTGTAAACATCAATGTGAGTAAGAACCTCAATCTATATAGCTTCCTTAGGGACCTTATAAAATCCATCCTCAAATAATGATTCCTTAATAAGAGGTGACAAAATAACAAAAGAAGAAGAATGAGGCATGGAGGAAGATGAAGAATCATAAGTTATGAATCACTAAACAAACCATATATGTATTCAAAAATGAACATCATGAGTATCAAAAACTAAAAGATGATAATATATCATGTCCTCATAATACCCTATAAATATAAAAGGTTTTCTCTTCTTATCCAATGATTTCCTTTTCTTATTTGAGACAAATGCCCAAGCATGGATCCCAAAGTCTCAAAAAATTGAGACATTAGAATTGGTTTTAGACCAAACCTCCTCCAAAGCCAAATGCGTAAGTGATCTATGTGGTGTGTGGTTATGAATGTAGTTCTAATTAATTTCCTCTACCCAGTAGATAAGAGGTAAATCCTATGAATGCAACATGTAGTTAGCCATCTCCTACAAAGTTTGGTTCTTATGTTCTTCTAAGATATTTTGTTGTGTAGTATGAGAAATATAATGCTTGTGAAAAATACCATGAGCTACCAAAAAATCAAATAACTCTCAACTTAAGTAATATGTCCATTATATTTATGAAGCTTTTTGATTAAATTAAAAGATTGTTTCTCTAATAAAGACTTAAAGACTTTGAAGTGAGAAAAGACATCACTCTTGTACTGAGAAAATAAACCCAATCATGCCTAAAAAATTTATCAATAAAGGTAAGTGCATACTTATCTCTATTTAAAGGAATAGGAAAGACCATCAAATCACTATGTACAAGCTCAAGTGGTGGATAATCTCTCTTTGACATATCCTTAGGAAATAGATCATGCTGTTGTTTACCTAATGTACAACCAGGGAAAACTCCATCAAGACATGAAATTGTAGGAAGACCCTCTATCATATTATGAGTAATCAACTCTTTCAAATATCTATAATTGAGATGTCCAAGTCTCTCATGCCAAAGCCTACTCTCAGAATATACATGGGAAATCAAACACATCCCTAGAGGATTAGTATCATCAAAACCATAAAACTAATAAAGTCTATAACTATGATTAATAACACCACATGCAATAAATTTGTGTAGATCTAACAAAGCTCAAACTTCATCACCTTGTGGTGTGAAATTCACTATTTTGACCTGACCAAAATGGTAAATATGATGAGCTAAAAGTAGATTTTTGGTTATGTTTATAACATATAATGCATCTTTGATGAGGCCACCATCTAGTTGTATTTCACATAAATAAAGTAATAATATCCAGATTGAATGTTAGAAGTAGAACTCAAACTAAGAGATACAAAAGACTCCTTGGAATAAGTCATATGGTGAGAAACACCAAAATCTAGAACCCAACTATTTAAAACAAGATCCCAATAACATTAAGTTTTTTTCCATGCTCATTAGGAGTGGAGATAAAAATCTTGTGTTTCCTAATGACATCCTCTAGGGCTTGCATTTTATTAAAACACATAGACTATTCATGACCAATCCCCCCATAATAGGATCATGGTAGGTTAAACTTATTCTTAGATTTTGAAGATGATTTGGGTTTAAATGTGTTGGTGTTGGGCTTAGGTACATTTTGAGATGGAGGAGGAATATTATTTTATTACTCTATGTTTTCCCCTTTTTATTATGATGTGATGCTACTAATGCTTTTTAATAGGTGGAAGAATCAAGGTGAAACATTTTTTATTCATCCCTAATAATTCTATCATAAAAAAATCTAAATTAGGCATTTTGAATGCATAACCTAGGGCATCCATGCTAAATAAAAATGTATAAGATAATATTTGGAATGAACCAATCAACTGTGATAGAATCGAGTACCCACACTCTTCATCTTTATTGTCTCATCCATTCCCCTTCAACTATGTCAAAAAATGATTAAAATTAGTGATATAGTCTACAATAGAGTAAAATTCATTGATATTGAGTGAATTTAGCTCCACCTAAAGTTGCATGGATCTCATGTGATCTACTTTCTCAAATAAACCCTTTAACTTAGCCCACATTTTGAAAGGAGTATCACACCAATAAAAATGAAATAACAAAATATCACTCATATAAGTCCCTATTAGACTCACACACTCATAAAAATAACATTAGTTAAAACATTTCATAATATCATGTGAAATATGGTTGAGTTTCATTCATTAGGGACCATAATCCTTTGTATTTTATGATTATTTCCATTCTAGTCTCCATGTATGGTAATTATGTGTATTCAAAGGCTGATAATGATCAATACTAGATGTGAAATCCATGTTAATGAATAACTATAGATAATAAAGAATGTAAAAGGGTGCACAAATCAGCATTGGGACTACCCCCAAAACATTGTATTAAGGTCCTCCTCTAAGATTTGACATTTTATAAAATTAGTGATATTTTAAAAAGTATGACAAAAATGGATAGATAATAAAAAATAATACACTTTTGAAAAAAAATCACCTCAAATTTGAGTTATAGTTCAAAAGTTATAGGCTTTATGAATTCTCATAAATGGGTCAAAAACATTAAAAAAGACACCACAAATAGATTTAAATGACAAAAATAGAAATCAAGGTAGACTTCCAACTACTCATTGGAACTTGAAATGAAACATAGACTTAAGAAAGACAACCAAGGTGAAAAAAAAACTTGCTATTGACCTCGATGTGCATGCAAGCGAATTTGACTTCCTCTTTTTAATAAAATATAGCTTGTAAAAGCAAAGAATGAATTAGTAGGACATTTTTGAGAGGAGATATGGTGGATTAAAGTTATTTTTGACTATGAAGGGTGCTTCCAAGGAACCCAACACTCGATAAAAGTCTACTTTGAGGCTCTATGAAGGTAAATAAGATTTCAAAGATCACTTAGGTGTATATTCCAATGCACTTATATAGTAAAAATTCAAGCACCAAATGATATTAAAAGTTCCAATTCCTTCCTTCCTTACTATAAAAGACTCCACATAAACCAAATCACTCAAATCCCTCTAGTAAATAAAAAAATTTGATCAACACACTTGTAAATGGCACAAACCAAAGTCTAGTGTAAAAGTGATTAATTCAACACATAAGACAAAAAAGGAAATGTAGCATTAGTATAATGAGAATAAAAGTCCACATACCTCCAAATTCTATCCTCCACATAGTAACTTCATAAAAGTATGCAAAATTTTAATTAAAGACTCCAACTAGTATCCAGTCCTTCTAAAAGAGGATGGCACCAAACTTCATCATAAAACAATAAATAAATAAATCTATTTAGTCCAACACCCCTCTATCTCTCTCTTCCTTCCTTACAATGCTTTAAAAAATCTTGTTTTTTAATCTCCACATTCTCTCCACATAGAATATCCTCCACATATCATCCCCTTATAAGAATGCCTCAAAATATGCTTCCTTCACTTCTCTCCTCCAAGTGCTCTGCCTCTTCTTTTTCCAACTCCTCAACTCCACCTCTTCTCTCCAATGCCTCAGCTAATGATCTAGCTAAAAAGGTGAGGTAGAAGTGAGACCTGGTAAATAAAAATCTAGGTCAAAAAGAGATTTGAACTAGGAGTAAATTTATTACTTATGCCAAACTAAACATGATGTATTTGAGAAATGAATAACAAACTCTACAACCAAGCCCAAAATATATATTGAGGATAAAAAGCTTAGAGGTAATAAATAGATCCTCCAAATGCCAACAATGATTCCAAAGAAAATAAATTTGTTACCTTGAAAAAATGGAAAAGACTTGGATATGTCAAAGACAAAACTAGCTATTCAAGATGAACTTTGAAAAAATAATAATATTATAAGAGCTGTAGGGCTAGATCATGGAAAATTTCAATGTAGGATATTAAGAGAGTAAGGGAAATAATCTATGGTCAAATTGATTCAAAAAATATCCTAAATATCTAATACCATATTAGGGTTGAGAAAGGATACATAACAGATCACCAAGATCTATCTGAGAGATCACAACCATGAAAAACAAAATTCTAATTCTCAAGAATAAACACACTCTATCTATTAATATCATGAAGATATTTCAATTCTAAAGTATTTAACTTATCTCACATTATTATGCTACATCCTACCCTTGTATTTATAATATTTGAGGGTAGGTGAGAGAAATACATTTAACAATATGAAAGCAACTAGTTGTCAAATGAATAGTCCTACCATATACACAAATCTATACCTACATTGTGCACTATTATCAATATACAAACCTAACATGTTGAATATATAACTATACATTTGAGTGTGCAAGTTTCAACCCCATATGAGTATAACTCACCTCGGTTAAGCATCCTTGGTTAATACCCAAGTTATATAGGTTAATCCCAAGTTAATTTTAACTTGAATTATTTACTCTAATAATGTGTAGCATTAAATGTATTTGAACATGAAATAAAGCATATCATAAAATACCAAACATTTTAGGGTTTCTTTAAATTGAAAATGACTTAGGATTTGGGAATAATAAAAAATGAGGGAAAAATAAAATATTTAGATCTAGGAGAATGCATAATAATGAAACCCTAGGAGGCATGATATTCATCATAAAATGAAACCATAGGAGGTTTAATATAGTTTAAACTCACCAAAATATAATATAAAAATGTACTACCTCTAATTAGTTATCATATAACATATAAGAACATTGTGCAATAATCCCTAATTAAATGTTGAATCAAACATATAAGGACATAAGGGAAATGAAATTATCTTATCAAATTTATGAAATGACAATAAATATTTCATCATAATTTAAACATATAAATGCACATATGAATTTATGGCTAATTTTTTCACTAAAATTTAAAAGTTTTATGAGACTACTACCTAAGTCATAAAAATATTATTATTCAGTGCCTACCACTTTAAAAATTATGTGTAATACCTATTTTTATGCTTTTATTTCATCATCTCTTACCCTAATTTTATGTGTTTTGAATCTTGTCTTCCAACAATGATATAAATATGGTTGACCTAGACTATTAAGGAAAATACAATTAGTTGTGTATGTTAGATGAATACTCTAGTTTATTATACCCCTTGGATTGGAATAACTATGTTAATGAAAAAATCATAACATAAATAATTCTAGCAATCATACAAAATTGGTCTCTAATAAAATGATGACTACAAAATTGATTATGTCTGATTGATTATAAAATGAACCTAATCAATTTCATATTTATAGATGACTTAAACTCAATTTTTTTTAATAATAGCTAGAAAAGGTAAATGTGTAAAGGGATATATATTACCTTCCAACTAAAAGGCAAGATAAAAATTAAACTGACAAGATCATACAAACACTCATGAAAGGCATTAAGAGTTATTAAGTCTATAACATGGGATAAGAAAAATTTAAAATAGATTAGGACTAATAGCACATGGATTTAACAAGAGGGTTTTATACCAAAAAAATGACAAATTATGGAATAATGTTTAATTTGAACCAGACTACTGATACACAGACTAAGACACTAACACTCATAAAATAAAACTAAATAAAGGTTAAATGGCCATTTAAAGGTATTTAAAACTAAAAAATATTGTATAAAATAATTTACTTATTAAAAAAACATTTCAAATCACTTTATAACTTTAATTTCAAAATATTTAGTTGGTAAAATTACTATTTTTGCTATAGTTGCCATATTAGGTACTATAAGAGTTAATAGGCTTTATTTTTTAATTAGTTTATTAGATTCATTCTTATTACATTTGAGTTTTAATTCTATAAATTTTGATATCTATTATTTATGAAATATTTATCATCACATTATTGATGAATATTACATATATTTTAGCTTTGCTCTATAGTTTATTGTTAAAAACAATTGATCCCTTTAGTTAGTGGGTGCTTCCTGGAGATTTATTGCACCTTCATTTTAAAATGTTCATCATATATTTAATGAAAATATATCATATAAAGTAATAAAAATTAAATTGTCTTGTGGTGTTAATTCATAAATGTGTCTGGTGAAAGATACATTATGTTTTAGTGTATTTATAGACATGTAGGGTCATGCATTGCAGTCATAGAGATATGATCTTATATGGACTTATTTTGATAGATTAGAGAAAAGTAAGAAAATTTTCAAAAAAATTTAAATTTTTAAATAATGTTTGATTTTGGCTTTCATATAGCTATTTCGTATATTTTGGTTTTGTCTTATGTTTTTTTGTTTAATTTAGTTTTCATTTTGATCAATCTATGTTTTTTGGATGTTTATTGGACACAAATTTTAACTAGTTTTTATTACTAATCCATGGACACTACTCATGCACATGTATTAAATATATATTTTTTATATTAATTTAAATATTATTAAAATCATAATTAACTTATACAAAAACTAGGGTTTATAAAAAAATTATTAACTAAATGAATCCAATCAAAAAAATCACCATATACAAAGAAAATTTAAAAAAAAACAACATTTACCGTTAGTAGGATGCAAAGATTGAGCCAATAGAGATAGCGAAACGGTTCAATATGCAAGGTTGTAAATAAATTTTATTAATACACTTTTAAAGAAGTAAAATAGTATATTGTTATGATCCAATGAAATTTTATGAAATATTTCTAGATGTGAATAGAATAAACCAAAACATGTGCTCTTCTATAATTAGGGTTATTTCCACCAATAAATTTAAATTCATCTAGTTTTTCCCTGCTTTATTTAATGTATACAACCATGATATTTATTAGTGTCATTTTATAGGGTTATGCATGAATTCTATTATGGCATTATTAATGTCATGAAGCTATGCATTCTTATGATTCAAGTAAATTATGAAAAATATCTCTATCTACAAATAAAAGTAACCACAATACATGATATTTTGTAATTAGAGCTATTCCACAGATAATTTTGGATTCAAATAGTTTTTCTCCAATTTGATTAATTTATTCTATTTAAATATTTATTATACAATCATTTATCATTCATAAATGGAAATAATTATACATTACACTACTTTTTAATATGTTGACTTAGTTTATAGAACTAGGATGTGGTATTTGAAATAAAAAATAAATAACATGGAATGAATGGTAGAAATGGAGCTAGATATCAAAATAAGACATGATGATAAATTAATCCTTATTTACACATTCAAAATTAGGGTCATTATAGAGCTACGTGAATGAATCGATCCTTGGTGATGATATCATACCTAGTTCACACTTTGTTTTTGAATGTATATATTGTATTAAGTAGGGTTTAGTTATTTTTTTGAATATCTTATGGTTTAAAAATTTGATTTTGACCATAATTTGAATTACATATCATTTATAATTCTGAAATGTATTTTCACTTTATTTATTTAACTTATCTTTTGGAAATATAGAACTTTTTCGATTCATCTTCATTTTTTGATATTTTAAAAAAATATTGAATGTTTCCCTTAGTTTATTTACCATATCCTTTCAAAATATAGAATTTTCCCCATTCATTTTAATTCTTTGATAGCTTTTCTTATTTATCTTTGTCATTTCCCTACATCCTAATCTCTTTTTATCATTGAGTTTCCTATTATCATACTTGCCTATAATTCCTCCATTTTTGGGAACTAATAATAAATAAGGTAATATGGCATGAGTATTTGAGGTGAATAAGTGCCTGAAGTGGTTCTAGTAATTTCTAACATATTTATTTTCAAATATTATTAACATGTATCATGTTTTTAAATATTATTTTCTAGGTTATTTAGTGTAAAATATGCATCCACCTGAGGGAAAATCATCCTCACACATATATTTAGTTGGGTAATTTTTAATAACATTATAGATCAATAAGCAACAGTTGTTACTAATGACCTCTCCCCACTTTAATTTACCATTGAAGAATGTATTAACAATATTTTGTGCCTAACATTTAAATTAGTTTTCATCTTCCTTTGTAGATAACAAAGATATAAATTTTTTAGTGTCATCCATCCTAAACTCATACTCTAATTGAACTAAAATAAGTTAATGTTATTTATTATTTGATGGACTTATTGTATTGTCATACTTTTATAGTTTTTTCTTATCTTTTATATGGTTGGATATACACATTTTTTTATTTTATTGTTCATTTTTTTTCAAGGTTACATTACCTAATTATTAGTTAAGATTCCTAGACATTATAATCAGCCCTAAAAGTTTACCATTTTCTTCTAGAACTAGCACAAATGGGACATCTATCACAAGTTATAGAGCATTCCCTTTGTGAGGTACTCATAATTATAGTGCCTTTAACAATTATGCAACTCATATTTAATTATAAAATAATTTTATTATTTACCATGTGATTACCGTTACAATTTTTATTTGTAATTTATTAATTTTATAGTGCACCAAAACTATTATTGATGGATTATTTAAAATATCATTAAAAGGGTTTCATTCTTTTCATATTTTAGGTAAGATAGTTGCCCTTACTATTCTGCTTTGCAACTTACTAATTTTTTAATGCACCAAAACTATTATTGATGGATTATTCAGAAGAGAATTGAAGGGGGTTTATATTTTTCATATTAAGGAAAGACCTTTAAGATAGGTGTTAGAGATTGAATATTTCATCAGATTTTATTTTTTTATAGGAATCATTTAAATTAACTTTTGGTTGGGAATACTAATTTATTTCTAGTTTATGGGATTGAGACATTGATTTTTTTTAATTGTAGGATTTATATAAGTATATAACATTTATACCACAATATCTAAATTTCCTTGTTATTTATTATATGTCAAAGATTGGTCAAAATATATCCCATGCAATTTATTTATTGGCCTTTAATTTCCCACTATAAAATTGAATCTTATATTTAGGATCTTGTCATTGTACATGTAAATATAAATTAATTTGTAGAATTATATTTATCTTTATTTTCTTATTTTAATTTAAATTATACTTATAATTATTATATTTTTCTTCATTTTCCCATTTTAAATGACTTTAAATTTATTTTTACTTAATTTTTGTGTGATTGTTTAATAATCTTGGCATTACTTTGGCATCAATGTTTTTATTCTACAGTTTTTATTTTCACTAATTTTAACCACAAGCCTTATCCATTATTATTATATGGTTTACAATAGGGATGGAAACTAATTTTCATAACAAAAAAGTGCCAACATTTTTAGTTAATCTTGTAAAAATATAACATACCCAAATAAATTCCACCCTTCCTATGTTCCATCTCTAAGAGATGTTTACAGTATCAATAAGAATATATAATTTTGAAAGTTCAAATATATGAATTATTTTTTTTTAAAAAACATATTATATATATTTAAACACAAAAATAAAATCAATTATCAATTAAACATAATTTCAATAAAAAGTTGGGAAATATCCTAAACTATAGTTTATAGACTACAATTATCGAAACCTCAGAGTATGAATTAGTAACATATCATATTCATTGTTTAATTGTTTATCATTTTTATTTATGTACATATTTTTTTATCTAGTTCTTGTCCATTACAAAAAATATATAATCATTTTTTTAATATGAAACTACATTTTCCCATTCACAGGTTTTCACCCTTTTTATAGTAAATAAAATGCTTTTTTATTCACAAATTAGAAACCATCTTGATTTTATTCATTATTTTTACATTTTATTTACTGTTTATATAGTTTTCATGATCTTCATTTATATTAAAATATTTTCAAATTGATATTGAAGAATTCATGATTACCTCTTCATTTATAATGTCTAAGTATAGATTGGAAAAGACACCATGTTGTAGTATTATTAATAGTTTATATTTTAAGGGCTAATATTTATTGTTCTCAATTCCATATGATCATTAAGCACATACATTAATATATTGATACAATTACATATTATTCCAAAAAAAATGATTGTATTAGGCTCACTTTGTTTAATTATTCAATTTAAAATTTTAAATATTTTATCTTATGTGAATGAAACTTTAATATGCTCAAAAACTAATTTAAATATTTTATTTTATCATAATTTGGGAGGCCATACAATTTTTTTTAATCATGTAATGACTTTATTTATACTTCAAAATCATTCATTTTGAACTGATTTTTATGTTTATTTATTTTTATTAAAATTTCAGTTTGTAAATATATTCAAAAAAGTATACCCCAACACATAATCACACAAATAATTAAAAATAATGCAAATAAACTACCAAATCTTAACCATTTCATGGATTTTTTAAATTATATTGCCCAAATTTTGTATTCCTAAATTTTAACCCCATAAATAAACTAGGAATTAAAATAAACCTTGACACTAAACATACATGTGAAGTATATCAATTACATGTCCTCTGATGTTACCACAATGTGAAAATAATCACATTTATTCTAATATGTCATCAATTAAATTAATTCAAGTGCACATGCCATATTTGTATAAGCTAAAATAGGGTATTATAGTTTATACATTAACCATCCAAATAATACCCATACTATATAGAGTGAGTAATTTTATATAAAAAAATTATATATTTTTTTATTTAAATGCAATAGTTAATTAATTCAATTATAACATGTATAATGTGATATTATGATGTCATTATCTAAAATATTTATGAACTATAATAAATGTAGAAAACATGATATCCTTACATAATGTCCTAAAAATATGTATTTATTATAAAACATAAGGATCAAAATGTCTTTATAGATAATTAAAATCCATAAAAAATAAATATAAATATGGATCCATGTATATTTAATAAAATATACTTTCATCTTTCATGCTATAAAATTTTAATATTTAATTGAAAAATCAAATTAAATAAACAAATATTTAAATATAACAAATGCATAGTTATTTTGTCATGCATATTATAATGACCATAAACCTAAATCATCATAAAATATAAATGGTATTATAAATAAATATTATTTATAGAATAAAAATATAAATGGTATATTAAACGATTCTTATATGTGATATTGTTTATTGCCTCAAAATGTCATTTTAAAGAGGTTAACAATTGTAGCAATGTGGAGAAGTATGCTAACTCTATTAAAATATGGTAAACAATTTAATTCAATGACTTTCCATATGTATTTCCAAATAATGGCCATGATAAAACCTATTATTGAACCCACCATAACTTGAGAATATGTATGCATTCCTTCCATAACTCGTGCCCAAGCCTACAATAATCCACATAAAATGTTTTGTAATACTTCACATTTATATATTATATTTCATTCAAAAAAGAATTAAAAATATTAATAAATTTATAATTTTCTATTTTATTTATTTATGTACTTTTCCCTATTTTAATTATAAATAACCAAAAAAATATATTACAATTGAAATAAGATTTTGAAAATAATTCCAATTTGATGTGGACCATTCTTGTAGTATAAATAAGTCATTTGTGTTCTTATAGGGGATAATATTTGGAGATATTTAAAAACTAATCTTTGAGTAGAGTTGAAAGAACAATTTAAATTATGGGAAAAAGTTTTCATATATAAATTACTTTGGAGAAAATAATTATGAGAATAATTAATTGGATAAAATTATTATTAATTTATTATTTATATTTTAGACTGAGATTAATTTATAAAATTTAGAATTTCATTTCAATAAGTATAGTATAATATCTTAGTCTAATTATATTTTTTATTATAATGAATTCCATAAATTTATATAATAAAAATATTTGATAATCGGTTTTAAAGGTTTCATTCTCATTTTTTTCAATATTTTGAATAAATATGGGAACTTTGAGAGTGTATATTACTTTTAAAAGGGTAATGTAACTTAAATTTTTTATTTATACTCACTTTTGGTTAGATTTAAAACTAAATATATGATATAATAGGGACCTGTCCCCGTAAACCAAAAAGCAACAAAAATATTATTCACCAAAAAAATATTATAAATCCAACTCCAAAGCAATGAAATAATTATAATGAAAAACCACAAAGAAATAGACATGAAAATTAGTGAACGAAATCTATGCAAAAAACCAAGAAAATAAATTAACCCAAACCTAATAACAATGAACACTGTGATTCTAAAAATCACCAACCCACCAAGGTAAGGACAATCAAGTTTGAAGAGCATGATCCCTCCTTCGGATGTGAGATATAAGTGCTTCCATGGTCTAGTGACTGACCTCATCAATGAATATCATAGCTTATCGATGTATCCTTTATAAACCTAACTTTATTCCTCTTCATATTTTCTTTACATAGTTAGGTTTTGTCAAAGTATAATATGATAGATTGATGGTTGGGATATACTTGGATGTAATATCTTTTTCATAATCCTAAAAATAAAAAGACTCCAAATTATATTGTAAGGAATCTAATCTATTTTTCTCCCAAGATTGGGTAACAAAATCCACTCTTATTCATACTAAAGAAAGGACGTGAGAATTTGTGGGTGTCAAAACCAATACTTCTACCTAGAGGGGTGATTTCATTTAACATGGTCCATAAATCAATGCCTCCACATTGTAAATCATAGGAGTAGGCAAAACATATTTTGAACATGTAACATTAATTAAAAAAAAAACCCTATGATTAAATTCCTTTCATTTGAGATGCTCCACAAATTGACACCTCCACATTATATATCATAGGAGTAGGTGAAACATGCTTTGAACATGTAACACTAAGCAACCAAAGGTGAAGAAGGCTTGAAATTTGGATATACATTACTTAATTTTGGAAACCATTTTTTAAGGTTTGAAACAAAATACAAATGAGATTTGGGGATGGAAGAAACATAAATTTTGTGTCCAACCCTGTTACATTGAAAAAATCTTAATGGAAACCCTTTTATATCCACATGTTATTGTCACTACCCATGCTTGGAAAAGATCCAAATAGAATTAATAATGGAACTTACATTTATTCAATATTAGATTTATATATTTTTAAGAAATTTTTTTTGGTCAAGAATATTTTCAAATTATTATTATTATTATTATTATTATTATTATTATTATTATTATTATTATTATTATTATTATTATTATTATTATTATTATTATTATTATCAATTTTGAGGTAACCTTATATGTTACATAAATATAATTTAGAATACTATGTATTTGTTTTAATTTGAAGTATCAAGACATTTATATAGAAAATTAATATTCATATAGGTGATTATTGATTATAACAATAGTTATACAATGAGAATACACATTTTAAGTCATATGTGTGTGTGTGCATACACAAATGCAGGTGTTCTCATAATTACATAGATATCGATATTTATGTTCATGTTTTAGATTACATATAGTTTAATACAATTATTGAATACGTAGATATTTAAATTATATCTTTCCTTCAGTTAAGAAGCCAAGATTGGGGGGTATCTAATATGTCAAATTCACCTAGTGAATGATCTTATCCATATACATTTAACTATATGTATCATATTTCTAAAGATATTTAATGGTGAATGGTAAAAAAACCTGTTATTCTAACAATTAAATATAACCCTTATCACTAGTTAAATGATAACTCTTACAATAAACATATATTTTTTCCTTCAATACCCATATAATCCACTAATTTATAATAACAACCCCAAATGTGAAAAAAGAGATGTATGAAAGGATAATTTACAAAATAAGGATGTTTTACAAGAAGGAAGTTTTAAACTAAAGTTGAAGAGATGATTATATTAATAAATGGAATCCATCCAAACCTCTAATATATCTATAATATTTTTAAAAAATTATTTTGTCTCAAATTTCAAATGATTCAAAATAGATTCAAAAACTCTAACTCGATTACTAGTGAATTTAAAATTAAAAAATTGAATAGAATATTAGTGTAGAGAATTCCCAACATAATGAAAAATTGAGAAATTTGTCCATTGATATGTTGAAACATAATTAATATGTTAATATATATTTATTATCATCAAATGAGAATAAAAATTTCTCAATAACTCTTAGAGAATCACATGCAATTTATGAATATTAAATATGATTTATCTATAAACTTCTAAGTTCAACTTTTTAATTTAAAAATTGTAGAATTGTAAAATAATGTTATACTTGAATTATGGTTTAAGTTGATAATTTTAATGCTATAAGGATTTAAAATATTCTATTGTGTTTTCATAATATATAAAACTGAACTTGTAGTATTAAAAGTATGAATTTGAAAACCATGACCAACAAGTATAAAGTAAGAAAACATTGGAAACAAGGATTTAGCTTTGAAAACCACTATATGAAGTAAAACTTGTTAGGATTGGAAATACATCATATGAATAATATTTATTATGGCTAAATAAAATTTTAAAAATATTTTAATGGTTCACAAATATAACAATCACAATGTATTTTTATCATCATCTCATGTTCACAATCTTTATTCCTCATAAAACTGATTAAAACCCAAATTTGTCTCTCTCACACACTCATGATTGTAATTGGAAGTGTCTTGATCATAAAATGATTTATGAGTGTCCTTTAGTTCACTAAAGGAATCTAAAATTATTAAAAATTGAAGATACATATCCAATTTTTCAATATTACGATTGTTTTACTCACTTAGGTAAAACTACCACTTTATGTAAACCCACAGTTTCAAAACTACCTCTATGTTAACTAGTGATTATGAAACTAATATCTATATATATTTATGGCCACATAATTAAAACTAAATGGAATGGATGCTTATGAAACCACTCTTAAATATACTAACAATTTCTTCACTATTTAATAAACACTCCTCTTTAGCCCTATTTGTTATGTAAAACTAGTTTTTCTTTAGATAGAGATGAAGAGGTTTATTTTTATTGGTCCTTATGGACCATACATCCATTTTGGGAGGATTTTGGTCCTCTAAAACATATCAATTGAGGATATGTAATAATATATCTTTTAATTTATCCTTAAAATACCATCTCACCTACCTTGCAATCTTCCCTTTTGAAGATAAAATAGATCTAATAAAATATTCAAGATATAAAAAAATAAAATAAATGGAATACACACAATATTACACACTACAAAATATTTGACATAGGAAACCATTTCAAAAAACATGAACACAATAACCTTGTTTTCTATTGTATTAAATTGATCATCTTGTAATATAATAAAGTACTTCTCAACTTTATTTCCCCTACTGTATGTGTGAGCATAAATAGGTACACCAATAAGAAACTACCAAGGTAGTACTATATTACCATGGGATAAAACCAAAAAATATATACCAATATCTTTCCAAATTCCCCATTATATCTCTACAATCTAATCAAGTGTAGATCATGGAAAGTATATAGTAAATTTCCAACAGTATCCCACTTGTTGAATACTTTCTATATGGGACCACACGGACATTTTTTTAGCAACTAAGTGCAACTATATCCATTTATTTTCTGCACCAAGAAAATTTCTTAGTACTCATACCCTTTGTTAATGAATCAACAATGTTTTCACATGTATCCACCTTCTCCAAAAATATTTTATTTTCTTTCACAATTTCCCTTAAAAATTGGTATTTCACATCAATGTGTTTCATTCTAGAGTAACATTTAGGGTTATTTTGCATACAATTTTTAATTTAAGAGTCGTAATATATCTTGACCACCTTTTGAACAAACCCAACAATTGACATTAACCTTTAATTCCAAACCACTTCCTTAATTTTTTGAGTATATACCAGATACCAAGCCTTTGTGGTGTATATCACAAGACTAGCCTATATATTTTTCATCCAAATTATAATTCCACCAAATTAATTTGAAAACATATCCACTAGTGTATCTTCAAAAATCAAGATCTTTGTCATAGTTTGAATCCAAAAAAACCATGTAGATTTAATAGTTATATTTTATCAAGATTACCCTAAAAAAATATTGTATAGGTCAGAGATCCCAAAAAAAACTTCAATATCCTCTTCACCAGAGTCCAATGTTCCTTTCCTCAATTTGACATAAATTCTTTTAGTACTCCCACTACATGAGTAATGTAAGTTGTAGTAGATATCATTGCATACATAATGATAACAACACCACTAACATATAAAAATAGAGACATGTCCTCAATGTATTATTTTATTTTAGGACATTATTCATTAAATAAATTTTGACCAATAAGAAAGTGAGTATTGGTAGGTTTTATTTAATTCATCTTAAATATTTACATTAACATTTTAACATACATACTTTGATTTAACCATTATTTTCTATCTACCTAATCTTTTTTAATTTCCATGCCAAAAATATATTTTGTAGCACTAATATCCTCTATATCAAATTGAGATGATAATTGAGAATTAGATTGGCTACTCATTTCCTTATTATTATAAATGACTATCATGTCATCCAAATACGATACCATGATAACATTTTTTTTTACCTTCATGTTTAAAATAAACAAATGGATTAACTTTGCTTCTTCCAAGCCCAAATCCAAACATATACATATCAAATTTATAGTTCCACATTCTTCGTGATTACTTTAGGTTGTATAGAGGATTTTTTAGCCTCCACACCAAATCTTCCATTACCTATATATTAAATCTTTCTAGCTATGTCATGTATATTTCCTCTTCAAACTCACTGGGTATAAAATTTGTCTTTACATCCATCTATTCTATTTCTAGGTTGAAATAAAAAATAATAGATAAAATACATATAATTAATGTAAATTAGAAACATCTAAACAAATCTCACTGAAATAAATTTCCTATACCCAAGATAATCCATTTCCTAATGGGTAAGCTTCATACTTATTCATTTTCACATCTACATTTTCCTTCTTCTTCAATACCCATTTTTCAACCAATAGGTGTTCTTCTAGGTAGTAATATCACCAAGTCACATGTCTAATTTTTATCCAAAGATTCTATTTATGCATCTACATTCTAGTAGAGTGTAAATAATGTAAAATATTTACAACACCTTCAACAATGACTATCCACTATCAATGTGTCCCTCTCCTAGTTTAATTTAAGTTTTGTTACAATAATACATCCTCCTTTAACTCCCATTATGTATCAAAAATTAAGTACTCTATAGAGATTAGCTATAATTTCCATTATTCTTTGTCATCAAATATGTATGACTCATACAAGTGCAAGTTATCACAATTATACTAATTACATATTCATCAAAGGGGATAGAGCAACCTTGAAATTATTTTCTATAATATGCTCTAAGATGGTGAAAAACCCATACCTGATAGGTTTTAGCTTCATAGCTTGTATTTCAAGTCATTATTTTCTCAAATATAGCCACACTTTGTCTCCAACTTTGATAATATGTTCCTTTTGGTGTTGATCATGATTAGCTTAAAAATTACCTAATTATTCCTTCGCTATAATCTGGATTTTTCTAATCCTCTCCATGAATATTACTGCTCTTATCATCTATGAGTCTAGTTATAATTTTTATCTATATATCATTATAACATTAGTGGGATAATTAAAAAATAACCTAAATATTCTTTAAAAGGTTATTCATTAGTGTATGTGTGCACTTCCCTATTGTATAAGTGTTGGATATATGCCCTTGACTCATCCCAAGTCCATAGATACTTATTATTGTAACCCATTATCACTTGTACCAAATTACTATTTTCAAATTCTATTTTCCCATTAGTTTGGGATGGTAATTTGTGATTATTTAGAGTTTGGTATCCCCTTGGTATTCCCTTTAGAAGTGGTTGCTTACCTAAGGATCTGACTGATTTATACACATGCTTACTCAACATTGTAATTTGTTATATTTTCACTCCAAAAATATGGTTAGAGATGCTAAAATTCTATGAAATTTATTGATTCCATGCAATTCATAGGCATTGGATCAAAAAAATTAAGTTTCATGTTCTTCCCCCTTTTATAATCATGACTTGCTAAGCTGTCATTAACCATATCAAAAAATGTCGTGGATTTTAAATGTTTTCCTATAGTATATAGGTTTTATTGAATAATATTACATGCCACCAACCTTAAAAATGAGGCACACATGGAAAAAATTACACATTTAATTGTAAATGTATATCAAATTATATAGTATAATGATATATAAATTTATAAAAAAAGATCTTATTATGATATTTTATGATAATGATAAATTAAAAAAATCAAAATTTTGTAAACAACAAAAAAAAAATGCAATTGAGTTTTTTTGATTGATTGTAATATGTTAAACTATTGAAATATATTGCCAACTCAATAAATAAGTGTGTGGTACAACATGGATTAATATCATTAGGATATTGATAAATAGGGCCTCAAAGTTAGCTAACATGGTCTTGGCAGTGTGTAGAGATATACCTAGTCATATGTTAAATTCTTGATTTACTCATGGTGTGTAGTAAAGGCTCTATTTGACACCACCTAGATATTTATATAGAGGCTAACCATATGTTAGAGTAGACAACTCCAAATACCAGATTAGATGGCCTTGACTTTCTCTAATCAACAAAAAATAAAAATAAATAAATAAAATAACATGGGTATACTAGAGTTTGAAGTATTAAATAGAAATATAATTTGTGACTTTATAAGAATGAATAGAAAGATTATTATAATCCTTTATGGTAATGGATAGATAGATTAGTAAAATCTTAAGGAATTTTGTAAGGATATAAAAATGGAAGATTTATTTTGTAGATCTATTTCCTTCCATTATAGAGGAATGGAGAAGGAGGATAATAAATCATATGAAATATTAATTTTCATAGATAATTTACAATCCAAGATGGATATTATTTTGTTTATTTTATTAATTAAAATTAATTTAATTTAAGAATTAGATTACATTATATAAGTATATGGGAAGGTATCATTGTGTAGAGACTTAATTTTAGTACAAGTCATGTGATTGTAGGAACTTTGTCATGCCTTTATACATTTGGTTTATTATATTACTTTAAGATCCTCTTAGCACACCTTCGCTTCACACTGAGCCAATCATGGTATTGTTTCATCCACATTTCATCATGATCATCTATAGATATGTAAATTATCTACATCAATATTAAACCAATAATCTTACAATTTAGTTTGATATTTGTTTAATAGTATTTTTATGAGTTGACCATTTTCATAGTCACCCTAAAAGTGGTTTGACCACTTTTGAAGTTAGACCAAAAAATTTCATGTGCCTTGTGGGTTTATTGTGCCATAATATGTTGATTTATCAATATTTTATTATTGGATTTCACTCATTTATATGGTCATCATATTCATGAATGTGTGCTAATTCAAATTAAAAGGAATATATATATATATATATATAAATTACATAAGTCATTTACGAGTAAGAAATTAAGTTATTGAGATATGAATTGAGTCTATCTATCACACAGTTGTCAAGGAGCTTATTTTTATTCCATTATTTATTAATTGAATTTTATGGGTTTCACACTTGTACTAAAACAAGTTTGCATTGAACATCATATAGTATCATTGATTATCTTAGGTATAAAAGGTAGAGTATTATCTAATTTGGGTTGGATTACTCATATACATGGAAAGCAGATTAATCATTAATTCAACACTCATATGTAGCTACAAGCCTTAAGTGGGGCCAAACCAATTTAATTTTCACACATTTCTTTGTCTTGGATGTGTTTATAGGTTTTAAGGCAAAATTATTATTGCATCAAAGGAAATGAGATTCAAAAAATTATGAATATCAATTATACTTAGTGAAGACATAATTTTGGAGTTTTTTCTATTGGCGAAAGGGTTCCAAACTTTTTTGAACCATGTGGACAAATGGAAAAATGTTTGTAACTTTCTAACTACTTTTAACCGAAACTATAACTTTTGTACCCAAAAGTAGATGCTACCACT